>KV005218.1:237957-260885 GCA_001598015.1 Dorcoceras hygrometricum
TTGTCCATTCAGTTTTTTCCTTCTTCGAATAATGCCTCGGCTGGTTGGGAACAAGGAATTTTGGACCAGCTTTTGCTTTGTCCTCGTTCAGCTTGTTCTTTAGCCAGCCTGGCTTAGAATTCTCAGGCCTCTGATAGCCAATACCGACTTTGCCTTTTCCTTTGCGATCCGACTGAGAAGTATCCTGGTCATTGTATCGCATCGATTCAAGGCAATCATGTATCATACCAGCGCTGACAAAGATCCTTTTATTGAGCTTGTCATGCACGGGCTGTGATTGAGTACTAGTTTCTCCAAGGCTGCTATCATAATTGAAACCCACACCAGTTTTATCATTTAATGGTTTTTGGATTTCATATAGCTTGTGGAGAGAACGATTAGCCTTGTTCCAGGATCTCATTTCTTCAGTTAATTTATCGACTTCAGCCTTGAGCTCGCTGGCTTCATTTCTCAACAAGTCATTCTCTATCTTCAGCCTACTCAACTCAGTCTTTAAGTTTTCAGTATCTTCAAGCTCATCAGAACTTGATTCAGCTGAACTATTTTTCAGACTTGCGTTTTCAGCTTTGATTTCCTCGAATGTGTGAGATAGAGTCTTGTACTCATGGACCATATCATTCAGTGCTTGAACTAGGTCCTCACGTGTGAATTCAGAGTTAGCAAAGTCGAATACCTCGTCATCGTCTGTTTGATCAGCCATGAAGCAGTGAACCTCCTCCTGTTCACTATCACTTGAGGATGAGCTGGTGCTAGATGTTTCTGAGTCTGAATCTGCCCAGCTCTTCGTGCTTTCTTCAGCCATCAACACCTTGCGGTCGTTTCGTCGACTGAATTTCTTGTTGCTGCTGGTTTTCATTCGTCGGTCCTTTGATCTTTCCTTGAATTTCTCTTTGGAATTGTCCTTGGACCTATCAACTTCTCTTTCATCATCTTCCTCGTCACGCTTGTATCTTTCTTCTTTTTTGTATCGATCATCGGCTCTTTTGTCATCTCGCCTGGGTCTATTATCTCTCTTAGGTCTATTGCACTCAGCAGCGAAATGACCTGGACGATCACAGTTATAACATATTAAATCGGAAGTAGCTTTATCAGATTTATTAAAATTATTGTAGGGAGAGGAAGGGTGAAAGGATTTTCTCATGAATTTCCCAAACTTCTTTGCGAAGAGGGACATAACATCGTCGCTGAGCTGGTCAGTAGACTTGCTAGTGCTGGGTGAGCACTGTTCAACGGTTGTAGCAGCAAGAGCTTTTGTAGGTTGGGGTGTTGAAGGTGCTTCTGATCTTGTTTCGAGCTCAAACTCATGGGCCTTTAGATTTGCAAATAAGTCATGGAGCTCCATCTTGTTCAGATCCTTGGACTCCCTCATGGCCATCGTCTTTACGTCCCATTCTTTAGGTAATGCTCTCATCACTTTCAGGGCCAACTCCCGATTACTGTATTCTTTGACCAGACTATTTAACTCGATCACAATGGCACTGAATCTTTCATCAAATTCAGTCATAGTCTCCCCGTCCTTCATCTTTATGGACTCGTACTTCTGCTGCGCCACTGTCAGCTTGTTCTCTTTCGTTTCATCACTTCCTTCGCATATGTGGATTAGCTTATCCCATATGTATTTAGCAGTCGTGCAGTTCTTGACTTTGCTAAACATGTTCTTATCTTTGTCCAGCGTCTTGAATAAGATGTCCTTGGCCACGTTATCGAGGTTTGCTTTTCTTATCTTCATTCGTGTACTCCTGTCTGGTTTTTGGAACAAACTGAGGCTCGCCACTTGTTACGGCAACAGCAAGATTCGCCTTCATGACTTTCAACGGTCCTTCTGTGATGACATACCACATGTCATCATCCATGGCCGCCAGATGTGCTTGCATCCTATCTTCCAGTCGTCGTACTCTTCCATCGAAAACAAAGGAATTTTGTTGTGTGAGATAGACATGTTCATATATAAAGAGGTACGAAACAATGTCTGTTCAATAACTGAGATTGCCTGCTCTGATACCACTTGATGGTCCCAGAAATAGGATCACTAAGTAAATAGGAGTTCAGAAGGGGGGGGGGGTGGGGTTGAATGAACTCCTTCGATTTTCGAAAATTCTTTTAAAATGTTTTGCAAGCTTCTTGCTTAACTTAAGTCCGAGTTACCAGACTTAAGAATATCTCAGTTATATTCAAACTTCTCGGTCAACAATATATGTGCGGAAAACGACCGATCAATTTGTGAACAGTAAATAAACACAAGTAATATAATCGTGCGTAATGTAAAAGATAGAGATCAGAGTTTGTTTCTGGAAGTTCGGACTTCAATGTCCTACGTCTCCCCTTCTTCCTCCTCGTACGGTTTCACTAGAAGACTTTGATGAGAGTAGCCTTTCTACAAACACCCAATCCCGTAACCCGCAGCTACGAGAACTCCTAGTATCTCACAACGACAATCCAAGCAGACGCAGCTGCTGGTTACAACACTTTAGTGTTTTCAAACGGCTTTTTGAGAAGCCCGTTTGTTACAGACTCAATCAAATACAACAATGAATACACTTGTGAGTACTGTAAGAATCTCTAGTTTCTAAAACAAGGAAACTTGATTCAATAATGTGAACCAGAGAGTGACACTCGAAGATATAACAATGAATATCAAAGGTGAAGATTCTTCGAGTGCTAGAGCTTTGAATGCTTTCAACGAAGAGTAAGCTCTGGGAGTATTTTGACAGCGTTTCAGTAATAGCAGCGGCGAAAGATGTGTCTTCAATTCAAACAGTCTGCTATTTATAATCTTCGTTCAACGGTCGATGAATCCAGATAAGGCAACAAATCCTTTTTGAATTCCTGACAGTAGTACGCCGTCAATCTTGCTCCATTATATGGTAAATTGCGTTTCGTCAGGGATGCGAGTATCATTTCCATATGTGTGAACTCCCGTTGAAATCGCCTCTGCCAATGTGTACTATTTTTCCAAAGATAGTACTAATCTCGTCTCCTTAATTTCTGGCAGTATGAGTGATTCTTGTTTTGGTCATCGATCTTTTCCAATTGAGTATACGATCGAATTTGAATCTACTTTATGCTTGCGCCTGAAATCTTTTCTATCGACAGATCTCTCCTTGAAGAAGATGAATGAACAGTTCCTTACTGTTGAGAGATTTTGTCGCGGTAAACAAGATATATCCATTTGCAAATATCAGTACTGATGACGTCATCATATCTTTCCATTTAAAAGTTTTAGCACTGCTGACGTCATCATGTCTGTTGAGATCGTTGAAGCTGAATATGATGGTGACGTCATGATGTCTGGTGTTCTCCTGTGGCTGACGTCATCAAATCTGTTGAGGCAAACGTTGTCGTGTTGAGCTAACTGTTTACGAAAAGCTGTCGATAGTTACTTGTACTATTTTCAAAAACAATACTGTAGCGAGGTCTGATGTCACCAGCGATAAATAGTACTGTTTAAAGATCTGTCGATCAAACTTATCAATGCATACGGCCCTTTTTGTTGGTAGAACGAGTCACTGTTCCCGTTGCTGTTTGCATATACCATTACGATACAGTAGACAAGAGCTGTTGGCAGATATCTCTTTTCTCAATACTTCATCAAAACCCGAATAACCAAATCAATTACTCCACTGTTCCAAGATCTGATTTTGATCAACTCCAAACTATAACTGTAGCTTGAACCAATCACTGTTGTCAGCAATGTTGATCATCGTGAATATTATCATTTAATTCCAAATCTTTTCTTTTCTTTGTTATCACCAAAACTATAAATTTTGTCCTAACATGTTCACTCAGAACTTGTTTAACGTCTCTGTTCAAAGACTACATACACAGAGTTTAACGTCTTCGTGCTTGGACGGGAACTGATTGTGAATTGGTTTTGAGATTCATTCACTAATGAATGTGAATGAATCTCTGTGTGTGAGATTTTTACAATGAAGCGCTCAACTCTCTTTTTCTCTATTTCTCACACACTAGGGAAGTTGTTTCTTACAAAAGCTGATTCTAGCTCAGCTGTCAACTGCAATAAGCTCCTCTACGAATGATAGTTGACAGCTTAGCTTTAGGTTCATTTTCACTTTGATTGTTGTCTTCTTTTGATTTAATCTTTTCTGTGCAACAACTTTGACAATATCTCTCGCAACAGCCTTGCTCTTCAATGGCGTTCTTCTCGTATATAAGCCTCTGTTCAAATTCAACCCGTTGGACACAAATTCTTCCCGTTTGAAATATCTTCTGCGAAGTACCGACAGGGATTGTCCTTTGTGTCCTTTCTTTTGCAGGCTTTTTGTCGTCTTCAACATTTGAAATAAGATCAGCAGTTGACATCCAGCTTTCGTAAATCTTCATAGAATACGTCAACTGCTTCGCTACTGGTTGTGTCTTCAACTGCGACTGGTTATTTCCTTCAATTTCTTTGCGTCTGGATTTCCTGTCGACTGGATATGCAAAGCACTATAGCCTGCGACTGGATGCACTGTAGCTTGCGACTGGATTCTTTGTCGACTGTTTGCAACTCTCTGTAGCCTGCGACTGGATCCACTGTAGCTCGCGACTGGTACATCATCTTGCGACGGGATGCATATCAACAGCTGGTTTTCCAGACGTTGGTCATGAAATGCTTGAGACTGGATTACCCAACGACTGGTTAGATCAAGCGCTGTCGTTTTAACTTATTCAAACGACATCGTTTGCTATGCATCCTCGACTGATAAAATATAACAATGTAGCTCTCGTCTGGATGTACTGTAGCTTCCTGCTGGTTTCTCTAAAGAGTTGTACCTGCTGGTTCTAAGCGCGAAGGCAAAATGCTGTCGTATCCATTTATTCAAACGACATCGTTTTGCTATCGCTAACTGCAAGTATCATCTGCTGGTTGTACAGTAGCTTGCCACTGGATACTTCTTCCTGTACGACGTCTCTCTATCTCTTGCGTCTGGATCATCCACCGACTGGGTAATTTTCATCAGTTTATTCATCTTCGTGTCTACTGATCATGATGATGTCACCGATGGCATCATCATCGTTGGTCCACTTGGATGTTCCAGCTGGTTCCCTTTTGATGTTCCTGCTGGTCCACCTTCCTTCTTTAGCGCTTGCAGCTGGTTCTCATCGTTCCAGCTGGTTCACTATGCTCCAGCTGGTTCAACTTGGCCTCCGCCTGATTACGAACAACTGACTCAACTTTAGACGTCTCCATTGCTAATCCAGCTGCCGTCTAAAAGATAAACCAAACCAGCTGCTGAACTTTATCTTGTAAACCATCGACTGGACAAATTCAGCTTCGCGACATCTTTCTTTGATAGCTAGCATCTGTACACTAAGTAGATTTGTTAGAAACCCAATAACAGGTTTTGTGTAATTCAAAACTTAATCAGGATCTGTTTACACAGATCCATCATGCTTGATCTTTGTGCTACTCCAGCTCCAAGCCGGTGAACCAGCTTGGCGTTACCTGCACTTCTGGAAGTAAACTGTTTTACCAGCTTGGGCGTCCCATTACTGTTTCATCTAGATATCTTCAACCAGTTCAGCTCAGGCATCCCCTCACTGTTTCAGTTTGAATATTTTTACGTCTATTCCAGTCTTAGCAAGCTGCGCATGTCATGTAGAGTTAGTACAATAGAGCAGATTTTGTGTGAATAAAAAATTAGGTTATGATCTGTAGAAACAGATCCAACAATCTCCCACTTTTTGATTTACACAAAATCTGAATAAACATATGCACGTATGTTTATGCTTGAAAGTATTTCTCCACCTTTTTGTGGTAATCAAAAAGAGTTTGAAACCTTGTCTCCCCCTTAATATTTAAAACGAAACTCCCCCTCAACAGATTAAGGGGTAATTTTATTTCAAAATAAAATCATTATGTACAGGTAGAAAGTTTGTGGAAAACATTATGTATTCATGAGATTTTGAAAATTCTATGCTACTCAAAAATTCTCATTAAATAGGAACAAAGGAGCAATAGAAGATTCAATTTACAGAATCTCTTCCATTTCTCGCTAAGGCTTAGCCTCGCCCAGCCTTAGAGATCTTGGAGACCACAGACCTCACGCAATCTCATTATGTATTCATGAGATTTTGAAAATTCTATGCTACTCAAAAATTCTCATTAAATAGGAACAAAGGAGCAATAGAAGATTCAATTTACAGAATCTCTTCCATTTCTCGCTAAGGCTTAGCCTCGCCCAGCCTTAGAGATCTTGGAGACCACAGACCTCACGCAATCTTTCAGCTCGTCGGAAGAGAATGTTGCCGCTCTTTCCTTTCAAGAAATCGCTCTTCAATCAATAGATATTCCTCCTCCTATCCATATGCTATGAGTTTTGAAATCTTAAAAATTTTTGTAGCATAGACAGGCATTCTAATGGATATTAGAGCATACATGAATTTTCAAACCGTTTAAAACATTTTTCGAAATAAAATGCACTTATTCAAGAACAACCTGCTCTGTTACCACTTGTTAGGATCGATTTACCGAGGATGATGTCCGTGAACTCCGCCACAGCTCACATTTGTTTTTGAATTTGCACAACACTCTCTTTCTGTTATGGCGCACTCCGTTTCTGTTTCATTGCGCCTGATATATAAAGCCGCTTAGCAAATTTTTCCGTTGGACACAAAGTTTTAGCCGTTCTGAAAAGTCTTCTGACGCATTTGTACTTTGTGTCCTTTGGCTTTTAATGCGTTACAGGTTTTATTTGACTTGAGCTCTTTTCATCGGCACTTCTGCAACCTTTGATCACTTCAAGCTCTGTTTGCTTGTACCTGATGTGGACAAGACAAAACAAATAAGTTTGAACCAATTAATTCGGTCTTCTTAAAATTGTTCAAACTTCTTTGTTTTGACCAGATTGATTTGTCCAGAGCTGGTTTGTCAGCATATTTCCTCGTCAAGCTGGTTGCTCTTCATCTTTTATCTTGTTCTAGAGCAACTTCTACATCTGCGCCTGTTTTTTCTGCAGCTGAGTTTGTTCTGTTCTTTCCTGCTCTTGAGTTGCTTCGAGGCTCCAGCTTTGCTCCACTCCCAGCTGGTTCTCAACCAGCTGGTTGATATATCTATGAGATCAAATTTCTCACAGATATCATACGGCCATCTGGTTTTTCTGCTCCCGGTTGGTCCTCTTAACTTCAAGCTGGTTTGTCCTTAACCAGCTGGGTTCTATTCCTCTCGTCACGAGCCCAGTGTTACTTGCTTGTCCACTTGATCCATTCAGACACCTTATCCAAATTATCAGCAATCACACTGTTATAATAATCAATTCGATTCATATGATGAATTGTTTATTGCGCATAGTGATCTGACCTGCACTTGATCACTGCGCTTGTCTATGCAACGGCACTTGAACACTGCACTTGTACTCTGCACTTGATCTGTGCTTGATCCGTTCTGCACTTCACCCATTCCGCGCTTCAACTCTGCTCCAAATTCACTTCGCTTGATCTTCGTGCTGCTCTAGCCCCAAGTCGGTGAAACAGCTTGGCGTTCCCTGCACTTCTGCTAGTAAACTGTTGTACCAGCTTGGGCGTCCCCTTACTGTTTCAGCTAGATATCTTCGACCAGTCCAACTCAGGAGTTCCCTCACTGTTCAAGTTTGAATATCTTTACATATACTCCAGTCTTAGCAAGCTGCACATGTCTTGTAGAGCGTTAGTACAATAGAAGCAGATTTTGTGTGAATCAAAACTTAGATTTTGATCTGTAGAAACAGATCAACAATAACCAGACCTAAATGAAGCTCGGAATAGGAAGAAATCACTTACCCAAAGCTGCTTAAGAACGAAAGAACTACTGGCCAAATATCGTGAATATAATCGAACACTGCAACTACTTCGTTCTCCCTCAACTCAACGACTCAAATATCCAAAATGGTATCAATTGAAAGGTCTTAAGGAGACGAGCTCAGCGCCACCAACCTTGCTCCAAACGGCATCGTAAAACGACGGCAATCACCGGATTTGTGTTTGGATGAACAGTAAGGGTTCGAGGAACAGATAAGAGCCGATAGCTCTCTGAGGAAGAAGATAAGAAATGTCGGGTCTTAAAATTCGCTAAGTGTTGCCGCCGACAAACTCAGATCTGGGCACTCAAACATTTGCTTCTCTACGCTGACCAAATCTGATCACTACCAAACGACGTCACACCGGGTTCCAGTTCTCATCAAATCTGATGCTCACTAAACGACGTCGCATCTATCACACGTGGTCAACACCAAATCTGGTATACGCCAAACGATACCGTATTGCTTATACTCAACCCGCGTCTACCCGGGTAGTGCAAAACAACATTATATCACCTCCCGCTCAAGACAACTCGCTATACACGCAAGGGTCTGATCTGGACACTCAGATTTTACTCAAATCTGAAAAAAAGAAACCGATCTACTCAAACCATGTACCAAACCAATTCTCACAACGCTTCTAATTCTCTCTCGCAAGGTATTCTCCAAACTGAACTCCAGCGATAAACGACACACCAAATCTACTTAGCGCTTACTCTCTCCTCTACTCAGCGATACACCCCCGATTCAATTTTAAGCCAAATATGAAGCTCCTTAACAGCTTACTCATCACGAGATACCTCTCGAGACTAAATCACCATTCAGATTTGACAAATTCGTTAGTTACTATATAACCAATTCTAGCTTAATTCCCCAAATATACTCAAAACACGTCACTAATCAAACCTGTTAATTACAGTCCTCACATCCTCCTCACTTTAAGAGATCTCGTCCTCGAAATCAAAAGGCAACTACAGATTAAATTCGATGGACTACCAGAATGTCACCAGACAACAATACACATCTCTCCAGAATTCTCAAAGCTTAACAACAATTTAGCTATCTCTCCAGAATTCTCAAAGCTTAACAACAATTTAGCATACTAAGAATACCATAATCAACTAAGAAAATCAACCAGCAAGCTAGAAAATTACCTTGATCAGTTCTGCGAATGCCCAAACAGATGAGGCCACTCTTGTCTTATCTTTTCTTCAACTTCCCAGGTAGCCTCCTTTCGTCCATGCTTGCTCCATTGGACCATCACCAAAGGAATAATCTTATTTCGCAGCTGTTTATCCTTCCTATCCAGAATATGTACTGGATATTCGACATAACTCAGGGTCTGATCCAGCTCTACTTCATCAGTCCTAAGCACATGGGATGGATCTGGCTCGTATTTCCTCAACATAGACACATGAAACACGTCGTGTATCGCTGCTAAATCAGCAGGTAATCGCAATCTGTACACCAAGGACCCAATCCTCTCAATAATCTCGGACGGACCAACGAATGTAGGAGCTAACTTACCCTTAAATCTGTATCTCATCACGCTCTTGAAAGGAGAAACCTTCAGAAATACTCGATCGCCAACCTGAAATTCCAAAGGCCTATGCCTCTTGTTAGCATAGCTAGCTTTACGATCTTGTGCATCCTTCATTCTGCTCCGAATCAGCTCAAACCTGATCTTTCATATGCTGCACAAACTCAGGTGTAGATAGCTGTTTCTCACCAACTTATTTCCAACAAATTGGTGATCTACACTTCCGACCGTACAAAGCTTCGAATAGGGCCATCCCGATAGTCACTTGGTAGCTATTATTATACGAAAAGTCCACCAGGGATAAAGAATCCTGCCAGCTACCACTGAAATCCATCAATATTGCTCACAGCATATCCTCCAAAGTCTGTATGGTCCTCTCGGATTGGCCATCTGTCTGAGGATGATAGGCCATACTCATAGCAAATCTCGAACCCATCTCTGCTTGCAAGATCTTCCAAAATCAGGAATTAAATCTTGAATCTCTATCAGACACTATAAAAATCGGCACTCCATGCAATCTAACCACATGGTCAACGTACAGTCTCGCCATCTTCTTCATGGAACACCTTACATCATAGGGAATGAAATGGGCTGACTTTGAAAGCCTGTCAATCACAACCCAAATCGCATCGCATCCCCTGTTCGAACGAGGTAAGTGAGTCATAAAATCCATGGCTACGTGTTCCTAATTACATTGAGGCACTTATAAACTCTGCAACAATCCACCAGGTCTCATTCTCTCGGCCTTGACCTGCTAACAGTTCAGACATCGTGCTACAAATCCAGATATGTCATTCCTCATACCTTCCCACCAGTAGTGAGACTTCAAGGCATGATACATCTTCTTCTCACCTGGATGGACACTGTAACGACTACAATGGGCCTCTTTCAAGATGGTTTCCTTCAAATCAATCAAATTCGGAACAATCAATCTTCCGCAAAATCTCAAGCATCCATCAGAAGCAACAAAGAAATCTTCCGACTGACCATTCTGGGCCTTAATCCTCAAATAATGAATATACGGGTCAGTCCTCTGCGCTGCGCTAATGTCTGCAACAATCTGCAGTTCAACCTGAAAAGAAGAAACGACGAAGTACTGATCCTCTAGCTGAAAACATCATCCAGAAGTCCCTAAATGGTCATGGACTTTGGATATACTCAACGACGTCAACATTGTAGGCTGGGCTTTCCTACTCAAAGCATCTGCCACTAAGTTCATCCGCCCAGGCTGATACTGAATCTCACAGTCAAAATCCTTGAGCAACTCCATCCAATGACGTTGCCTCATATTCATATCTGACTCAGTGAAGATGTACTTCAAACTCTTGTGGTCTGTGTACACCACAAACTGCTCACCATACAAGTAATGACGCCAAATCTTCAACGCAAAAACAATGGCGGCCAACTCTAGATCATGAACGGGGTATCTCGTCTCATGGGGATTCAACTGTCGAGACGCATAAGCTATCACTCGCTCGTTCTGCATCAATACACAACCCAAACCATTCAGAGAAGCATCGGGACAAACAAAAAACCTCCAGAACCCGAAGGCAAAGCCAACACAGAAGCAGTAGTCAACTTCTCCTTAAGCAACTAGAAAATCGACTCACACTCATCTGTCCACATAAATCTTCTATCCTTCTGGGTCAAATGCATCATCGACTTGGCTATCGAAGAAAAACCCTCAATGAAACGTCTGTAATAGCCAGCAAAACCTAAGAAACTAGGGATCTCTGAAACATTCCTAGGTCGCTCCCAGTTAAGAACTGCTTCGACCTTACTAGGATCCACCGAAATACCCTCTGCAGATATGACATGACCCAAAAAGATTACCTTATCCAGCCAGAATTCACACTTACTAAACTTCGCATAAAGTTGTGGCTCTCTCAGTTTCTGCAATACCAATCTCAAGTGTTCCTTATGATCTCTGAAGTTCTTCGAATAAACCAAGATCATCTGTGAAGACAATCACAAAATGATCGATGTACTCACTAAAGACGCGATTCATAAAATCCATGAAGATAGCAGAAGCTTCGTCAAACCAAATGGCATCACCAGAAACTCATAATGCCCATATGTAGTCCTGAATGCTATCTTCGCCACATCAGCGCTCTAATCCTCAACTGATGATAACCCGATCGCAGATCAATCATGGAGTACAATGCCGATCCCTGCAACTGATCGAACAGATCATCGATTCTCGGCAACGGATACTTATTCTTGATCGTCTCTTTATTCAGCTGCCGAAAGTCCACACACATCCTCATTGATCCATCTTTCTTCTTCACGAAGAGAATCGGAGCTCCCGAAGGCGAAGTACTCGGCCTGATAAATCCCTTCTCTGAAAGATCATGCAACTGATCCTTGAGCTCCTTTAACTCAGCTGGCGCCAGTCGGTAAGGGGCTCTCGAAATCAGGGCTGTCCCTGGCACCAACTCTATGCTGAAGTCAATCTCTCGCCTTGGAGGGAATCCAGGGATCTCATCCGAAAACACATCTGAGAACTCTCGAGCAATCGACATCACTCAACTCTATCCACGATTCTTGGGAAACGTAAAGGGCATAAATCATAAACCCTCTAGCGACAACAGGCTAAACATCTCCATGGCAGACACTAGTGGAATCTTCGATCGCGAGTCAGCACCATAGAAATCCCGCTTTTCCCCGAATTGAGATCTAAACTTCACTACCCCATGAAAACAATCAGTAGTCACTCTATAACTAGACAACACGTCCATTCCCAAGATATAGTCAAAATCTCTAATCTCCAGAGAATCAAATTCATCACCAACACTTTCTCATCAAAGCTAATCACACAATCCAACACCACTTCACGGGACATCAACCACAGGCCAGCAAGAGTAGAAAAAGATACAACATCACACAGTGGGGTAGAGCTCAACCCACACTCATGCACAAACAAATCAGATATAAAAGAGTGTGATGCTCCAGTATCAAACAAAACTCATGCTGGAAAGTCAAAGATAGCACAAGTACCTACAATAACTCCTCCAGGCATATCATCAGCGTGCTCTCTCATCAAGGCATTCACCTGAGCATGCTGCGGTCTTGTAATCTGAGGTCTAGAAGATCCTCCGAACCTAGACGATTCTCGTGATTGGAATCCTGATCGTTGGGACTGAGCAAAAGGTTGCGGTCTCTGCAAAGTATCACCAGCTGAACCTTGTTGTGACTGATTAGAGGGTTGTTCCCTCGTCCATGGATTCGCTCTAGCCAGGTGCCCGGTCTTCCAACACTTGTAACAGTGATCCTAAAATCCACGACACTGAGAAGTCATATGATGACTTCCTCACTGTCCACACGTCACTCCTCCAGAGCCACTACCACCAGAGCTAACAGAACCAGAAGAACTAAAATTCGACCGTCTCTTAAACTGCTTTCCTCGAGGCTTGAAACTCTGGCAATTAGTCTGCTACGACGTCTGAGGAGCTTGAAATACCTGCGACCCTTCCGGCACGATTAAGAAACTGTGCCCAGCTATCGGCTGAACCTGATTCTGCGCTTCCAAAAGACTCTCCTCAATGTCCACCGCCCGGTCCACTGCCTCAGCATAAGTCACAGGAGAACCAGCCAACAGCATACGGAACAAATCAGGCCTCAAGCCTCTCAGAAACTTGTTCCTCTTCGTTCTCTCCTGGTTAGCAACATGAGGAACATACGACGGAAGCGAAGAAAACTGTCTAGCATACTCGACCACCCTCATGTTCCCTTGCTTCAGATTATCAAACTCCCGTTCACGGTTATTGTAGTACGACTCAGGGGTCCTGTCGAAACGCTGCACAGAAGCTCTACCAAGAAATCAGAGTACCACTCTCTCTCTCATGACTCGAGAAGTACTCTTCCACCAGGGTTGAGCATGATCCCTCAACTGCAAAACAGCTAACTTCATTCTCCTCTCCTGAGAGTACTCCACCGTGTCAAACAACTCTTCCACATGCTCTAACCAGCCTTCATCCATCAGGCCGCTTTCAGCTCCAGTGAACGTAGGGGATTCATCCTCTGAAATCTAGCCTGAATTAGCTCCATATCGCCAATCTGTCTAGTCACATCTTCCACCTCGACCTCTAATTGTCTAAATTAACGACGCAAAGGCACACTCTGCTGCTCAACATCCTCATCGCTTCTCGGGACTCTAGAGTCCCCATCTACCTGCCTAGCGATTCTACTCCTACCTCTCCTCGATGAAATCTACCAAAACTCAGAGGTAAGAAGCAAGAACAGAGAATACACAGAAGCAAGAAGCAAAATCACAGAGTCAATCACAAGTAGAACTCAAACTCTGTGCCTAGACTCGAGTGTGATAGAAAGGAAATCGAGCTTATCCCAGTTTAAGCTCTGATACCAAAATGTCAGGCCCGGTGTGCTAAATCACATATTAATTTAATCAATAAATCATAATTTGTTTTGGGCCTGAACCAACATAAACCCTTAAAAATACAACATACTCAAGTATGGATTTAGACTCAAAATCCAACAACAAAAACAACAACAACAACCAATACAGGTAAATACAAATACAGATCCCCAAATACATAATCACACAGGGCATCCCCTGGTTCAGTACATAGTATATATAACTGGGACTCAAAACGGGGATCTACCAGCTGAAGCTCCACACGGTCCAGCTGGATTACCTGCAGATCCTACAAAGGCCAACACTGACCAAAGCAGACCAAAAATGAATAAAACAAGGTCAAACCTCAGTATGAGAGCATATATAAAACCAGATAACATATAAAGCACACAATATCTCAACCGTGCAATGCATGATCGAGGTACCATGAAATCTCATCAGGTATCAACAACAATCCATGCCCCAAAGCTCGGCAGTGAATCAATAAAGTAGTGGCCACAACACATGTCGAATCATGGGTGCTACCCATGTTAGAGTAGATGCCCAACTAGCCAACTTGTGGCGTGTGGGTTCATAGAATCTTGTATGAAACGATCTTTATATATGATATTCGCATTTTATTTATGGAATTCTTTACTTTCATTGTGTTGTATGAAGATTAACAATTGCGTTGAGTAAAGACCTAGAATGCACTATAGTGTATGTTAGATGTGATAGTGGGTATGACGGCTATCATGAAACACATCTAATAGTCACTGTGTATTCTGAATTAGTTCCTAGTCGATTGGGACGTCAAAATGAGGATAAGGCCGCCCGAGCTAGAGACTAGTATCTGCGATGCGAAGTACCATGTTTCATTGGTAGGGAACATTGTGATGCTCTGAGCATGCAGATAGATAGTGACCTGGTGATCTATCGAACTACCCTCGTTCGGACTTTCCAAGTGGTTACCATTTGTCGAGTGGATAAGTCTGAGGTATTGGTTGTACTTATTAGTCCTCACGACTTGAAACGTCATTGAAACTCTACATGATAGGCGTCTCATTTTGACCCGTTTGCCGACTCACTTGGGGTCATTAGGCGGCGGGATTGGGTGAGACCCCGATGCATGTAGGAGTCGATGCATCGTTGTCGAGGATTCACCGCTCGCAGACTTGTATGGATATCCTATGCTTTCTGAGGGGATAATAGTGTATAAATCTCTGGCCAGAGTACTAGAAGTGTGCGCAAGCAAAGGAGCCTAGGTCTCACCAAAGATCCAAACATATACTGAGGAAATACCACATAATCCTGGATATTGTGGCTAGAGGTGACATAGCAGTTGAGAGAGTCGCCTCTGCGGACAACGTTGCTGATCCACTTACGAAGCCCTTGCCAGGACCGTTGTTTGAAAAACATCGCGAAACAATGGGACTGCGTCTGATGAGTAGTTGGCTTTAGGGCAAGTGGGAGATTGTTAGAGTAGATGCCCAACTAGCCAACTTGTGGCATGTGGGTTCATAGACTCTTGTATGAAACGATATTTATATATGATATTCGCATTTTATTTATGGCATTCTTTACTTTCATTATGTTGTATGATGATTAACAACTGCGTTGAGTAAAGACCTAGAATGCACTATAGAGTATGTTAGATGTGATAGTGGGTATGAAGGCTATCACGAAACACATCTAATAGTCACTGTGTATTCTGAATTAGTTCCTAGTCGATTGGGCCGTCAAAATGAGGATAAGGCCACCTGAGCTCGAGACTAGTATCTACGATGCGAAGTACCATGTTTCATTGGTAGGGAACATGTGATGTTCTGAGCATGCAAATAGATAGTGACCTGGTGATCTATCGAACTACCCTCGTTCGGACTTTCCAAGTGGTTACCATTTGTCGAGTGGATAAGTCCGAGGTTTTGGTTGTACTGATTAGTCCTCACGACTCGAAACGTCATTGAGACTCTACATGATAGGCGTCTCACTTTGACCCGTTTGCCGACTCACTTGGGGTCATTAGGCGGCGGGATTGGGTGAGACCCCGATGCATGTAGGAGTCGATGCATCGTTGTCGAGGATTCACCGCTCGCAGACATGCGTGGATATCCTATGCTTTCTGAGGGGATAATAGTGTATAAATCTCTGCCCAGAGTACTAGAAGTGTTTTAGGTAAATGGGTTTACCTAGTTACACTCGCGCTGTCACTATTTGATCTCCAAGATGTATGCATAGCTATCGGATCTTTAGCGACTCTCGATTTACCAATGGTCGTTGATCTGATCGGGATATATGGATTGAAAGGACCGTACTGTACGCTAACCACGACCAACTGGTTCTTGCAGGCACTATCAGTGATACCTAGGGGATCATGGGGCGATGTTGCTAGACGCTCTTACCATGATCCGATGGGCAAGTCCGGAATTGTGATTCCGGAGCCACAATGGTTGTGGGCCCACGGCTAGCTGTATCCCTGAACCATTGAGGGTCACACAAGTACTGGATTCTAGATTCCCACACGGATACTGAGCTCAATGTGTTGAGCATAGGAGGAGGATTTTTTGGATTGCGACTTCCTAAAAGTCAACAGGGGTCAAATCGTGATTTCCCGCTGTTGAGGGGAAAAACGGTCATTTTGCACTGGGGTTCTGAAAAATGGTTTTCAGATCATAGTATTCAGTTTTGGAAACTGAATCGATCCGTCCGATCTGATCGGCGATCGGAGTTGTAATGAAGTCGCAGTGATGGATATCTTCATTTGGACCCGGGCCCGATGGGCCGGTCCAAGTCCATTACTAATCTTATTAAAAGGGATTAAGGGCTTCATTATTAACATGGAACAACTCATAACAATACAACCCTAACCCTAGCTCCTATTCGGCCGCCTCCCCCTCCTCACTAGCCGCCGCCGCCGTCGGCCTCCACGCCGCCGCGCCGCAGCCCCTCGCCGGAATTTGTTCCGGCCAACTTTTCGAGGAGAATCCGTCCGCGCTGATCTCGTCAGGACTTCTAGTGCAGGCTGACGAAGGAGTCTCCCTTCCGGTCATGGACCTGATTGACGAATCTACATATGTCTACCGTGAAGAGCCGGTCTTCTTGTAATTCCGGTTGGAGCCAGGCGCAAGTCGCCAGCAAGGTAACTGACTAAACGCCCTATGAATGGTTCATAGTTTGCAGTAGTTTTTAATTGTATTGAACGTCTCCCGGCCTAATTTTATTCTTCCGCTGCCTCGTCGGGAGACGGGATCCGGATCCGCCACGGTTCCCCAACAACCCATGCCCTTCACATGCAGTACCAGTAGCTTGCAATCTAATCTCTCAATCTCAACCCACCGGTGTCATTCATGCTATATGAGGGGTGGGAGCTACCCAAGCGAACCTCAGGGCAATCGACAAACCTCACGACAGGGAGTCAAGGATACGGTAGCCACCCGACACCTCATTATTTTCATTTTCTCAAAAACATTAGAATCAGCATACTGGTACCATCAATCGATCAGTTCTCAATTAAATCAGGCTCAAGATGATATGCGTGTATGCAAGACATATTTCAGCTAACTATAAACACAGTAAATAACACATAGACAATTAGAACAGAGAACCTAAATTTTCTGCACAGCTAGACAATTTCAGCTAGCACATATACATGGCAGATCACGCCACTCAGCAGCTCACATCACACAGGAAATATTAACATGATTATATCAAAGCTGCTAGTATGAGCTCATCGTACCTCAAACTCGTACAACTACTACCTCAATAGATCACGCAGGAGTACACGCCCAGCTGCTCACGCACGAGAATACAGCTCCAACAGCTCTCGGCAAACACATAACAGAAGCTGCCCGAACACGTAACTGTTGGCGCAGCGGTGGATCCGGATCTCGCTCCCGGGGCGACTAGGCGCTGGCTCTGACTATTTCTCAAATGGAAATAGCACTTCTTTGGTTGCTCCTAATCAGGTCCATGATCGGTTTCCAATTCCTTCATTGGAATGCACTAGAATACCAGCGAATATTTTCGCGAGCAGAACCTCCTCGCCAGGACGATCGCAGCGAAGTGCGACGGCGGCGGCGGCGACGGGAGGAGGGAGAGGAGGAGAGGAGGAGAATTTCCTGAAGCTTTTGTTGTTGTGTTTTTCTTTCTCCCTTCATGCCATATTTATAGATCGAGGGAAAGAGTTTGATGTAAACAAAACTGTGAACATTCGTTTCAAGTAGAACTGTGAACATTCGTTTCAAGTAGACTGTGAACATTTGGTTCAACTCGAACTGTGAACCTTCGGTTCAACTCGAACGGTGAACATTCGGTAACTCAAACCGTGAACATTCGGTTCAACTCAAACTGTGAACATTCGGTTCAACTTGAACTGTGAACATTCGTTTCGACTCCCTCGATTGTGGTCTCATCATAATCCCGATCGATGATCAGATATCACCGATGTGCTCAGTTTACAAAACTGATCATTATGATGTAAAATCAAATTTTCGGACCACTAAATCTATATATGACAGGTTTTACTCTCATTAGCTAAATATGGAACTCCTACTCCCTTAGCTACTTTTGGGAAGTCATGCTCCCAACCTTCCTAGTATTATACTCAAAACTTTGAGTACCATATCCTTGTCTGCACGGGAATTGGTAAACCAGTACACTGTGTGACCCTCAATGGTTCAGGGATACAGCTAGCCGTGGGCTCACAACTCATTGTGAATCAGAAAACACATTTTTCTGATCTACCCATCGGATCATGGTAAAGCGCCTAGCAACATCGCCCCATGATCCCCTAGGGATCACTGATAGTGCCTGCAAGAACCAGTCGGTCATGGTTAGCGTATAGTACGGTCCTTTCAACTTATATATCCCGATCTAATCAACGACCATTGGTAAATCGAGAGTCGTTAGAGATTCGATAGCCATGCATACATCTTGGAGATCAGAATAGCGACATCGCGAGTGCTACCATGTAAACTCATTCACACTGAAGCACAAGATTACTCTGGCCAGAGATTTGTCATCAACGACCATTGGTAAATCGAGAGTCGTTAGAGATTCGATAGCCATGCATACATCTTGGAGATCAGAATAGCGACATCGCGAGTGCTACCATGTAAACTCATTCACACTGAAGCACAAGATTACTCTGGCCAGAGATTTGTCACACTATTATCTCCTCAGATAGGATAGGATATCCACGCACTAGGGCGAGCGCTGAATCCTCGACAACAAGGCATCGACTCCCACAAGCTTCATGACCTCACCCAATATCGACACCTGATGACCCTCACGGAGTCGGTAAATGAGTCAAAGTGAGGTGACTAATCACGTAGAGTCTCAATGATGTTTCGAGTAGTAAGGACTAATCCATACAACCAAGACCTCGGACTCTCCACTCGACAAATGGTAACCACTTGGAGAATCCGAACGAGGGTAGCTTGATAGTTCTCCAGGCAAACCACCATTTGCATGCTCAGAACATCATAATGTTCCCTACCAATGAAACGTGGCACTTAACATCGCAGATGCTAGTCTCAAACTCGGGCGGCCTTATTCTCATTTTGATGGCCCAATCGACTAGGAACAAGTTCATAATACACAGTGACTATTAGATGTGTTTCATGATAGCCATCATATCCACTATCGCATCTAACATACACTATGGTGCATTCTAGGTCTTTGTCCAACACAATTGTTAACATTATAAAATAATGATGATAAAGAATGCCATATATAAAATGTGAATTTCATAAACAAAGATTGTTTTACACAAAGAGTCATCAAAAGCCCACACGCCACAAGTTGGCTAGTTGGGCACCTACTCTAACAATAACTACCACCTGCTCAACCATACCTAAACAGCTCAGACAACAATACTGAAATAGATTTGGGTGCTACCAACAACTCAACCCAAACCGATACCCTAAACAAGATAACTAGAGCTAAACGAAGCTCAGAATAGGAAGAAATCACTTAACCAAAGCTGCTTAAGAACGAAAGAACTAATGGCCAGATATCGCGAAGATAATCGAACCCTGCAACTACTTCGTGCTCCCTCAACTCGACAACTCAAGTCTTCAAAATGGTATCACTCGAAAGGTCTTAAGGATACGAGATCAGCGCCACGAACCTTGCTCCAAATGGTGGCGTAAATCGACGGCAATCACCGGATTTGTGTTTGGATGAACAGCAAGGGTTCGAGGAACAGATAAGAGTCGATAGTCTTTGAGGAAGAAGATAAAAAATGTCGGGTCTTAAAATTCGTTAAGTGTTGGTCAACACCTATATATAAATCTCCAGTCAACGCTACAGTGCCACCGACAAACTCAGATCTGGGCACTCAAATAGCTTTGACTTCTCTATGCTGACCAAATCTGATCACTACCAAACGAAGTCACATCGGGGTCCAGTTCTCATCAAATTTGATGCTCACTAAACGACGTCGCATCTATCACACGCGGTCAACATCAAATATGGTATACGCCAAACAACACCATATCACTTATACTCAACCTGCGTCTACCCGGGTAGTCCAAAACGACATCGTATGGCCTCCCGCTCAAGACAACTCGCTCATACACGCGAGGGTCAGATCTGGACACTCAGATTTTACTCAAATCTAAAAATTACGAACCGGTTACTCAAACCGTGAACTAAACTGATTCTCACAGTGCTTCTAATTCTCTCGTGAGAGGTATTCTCCAAATCTGAACTCTAATGATAAACGACACCAAATATACTTAGCGCTTACTCTCTCCTCTACTCAACGATACGCCCCCGATTCCATTTTAAGTCAAATCTGAAGCTCCTTAATAGCTTACTCAGCATGAGATACCTCTCGAGACTAAATCACCATTCAGATTTGACAAATTCGTTAGTTACTATATAACCAATTCTAGCTTAATTCCCCAAATCAACTCCAAACACGTCACTAATCAAACCTGTTAATTACATTCCTCACAAGTCGCATACAATTCATGACATACATTTAGAAAAGCAGTATACTATTTAAATGGTGAGAAAAGGAATCGATATTACATGCCTGGATTGGAGAAAGAGGAGATCTGCGAGTTACCAGCGTGTAGGACGCGAGATCAGGACAAGACCGCCTTTGAATCACCCTAGAACTTGAAGAAAACATTGGGGCTGCTTGAGGGAGAAAGGGACGGCTCTAAGGAGGATGAGTGGAGGCTAGGTTACAAAAATTTTGTGTTTGAAAGAATGGGTGTGACACAAATGACTCCTAAAGCTTAATTAAGAAAATTAAATTTTTACCCTTCTAACCCTCCACTTAATAAAATGCTACTTAAAACTTTAAAATTGGCTTTGAACTCTCCTAATTTTCGAAATAAGAGGCCTCTCAAATTTTAAAGTACATTAAAGCCCATTAAAACAGCCCGTATAGGAGAAAAACCGGTTCCCCTAAAAAATAATCACAAAACACCAATTTTCAGAAATTTGATGCTTAAAAATAATAAATTCATTCTTAAAAATCTAAGGACTTAAAAATGTGCAATTATTTTCATCTCGGTTGTCCCTAGTCTCGGCCACCCGTTCGGAACTCAAACAGACTAAAAATGGAACATGCGTATCATGCAACATTAAAATCATAAATAAATCATATAAAGTGGCATGTAACATTCTAAAATGATTTTTCCCATAGTCATGCACTCATTTCTACGTATTCAGGATTTCTAGGCGTTACAACTTTCCCACCTTAAAGGAATTTCGTCCCCAAAATTAAGTACGTACCAAATAGATCAGGGTAGCGTGTTCGCATATCGGCCTCGGTCTCCCAGGTAGCCTCATCCTCTAAGTGATTCTGCCACCAAACCTTGACCATTGGAATACTCCGTGCTCTAAGTGTGCGTTCCTCTCGAGCCAAAATCTGCACTAGTCGCTCCTCGAAAGATAAGTCTGGTGCTAACTGAAGCGACTGAAAATCCAACATGTGCGATGGATTCGGAATATAATTCCGTAGCATCGAGACGTGGAAAAATGGACCGCTGACAAATTGGGTGGTAACGCAACTCGATATTCCAGAGTACCCTCTCCAAAAACTCGAATGACCCAATGAACCTCGGGCTGAGCTTGCCCCTCCGGCCAAAACGCATCACGTCCTTCATGGGCGATATCCTCACAAACACATGATCCCCAATAGCTAGCTCCAGATCTCGTCGTCTCTGATCGGCATAACTCTTCTGACGACTCTGGGCTGTCCTCATCCGATCCCAAGTCCTTGACACTATATCCGCTGTCTGTTGTACTAACTCCGGTCCAGTCAACACTCTCTCTCCAACCTCATCCCAATGCACGGGAGATCATCTCCTCCCGTACAGAGCCTCATACGGAGCCATCCCAATGATGCCTGAAAGCTGTTGTTGTGAACTCTACCAACGGCAACCTCGAGTCCCAAGTACCCTAGAAATCTATCACACAGGCTCTCAGCAAATCCTCCAGAATCTGGATGACTCTCTCAGACTGACCGTCTGTCTGTGGATGAAAAGCAGTACTGAAAGATAGCTTAGTCCCCAAAGCGGCGTGTAAGCTCCTCCAAAACACAGATGTAAATCTCGTGTCTCTGTCAAACACAATAGACTGGTACGCCATGCAGCCTGACAACCTCTCTAATGAAAAGCTCTGCATACTGCGTCAGGGTGAAAGTAGTCTTCATCGGTAAGAAATGCGCTGACTTGGTGAGTCTGTCCACAGTCACCCATATCGCCGTGTATCCCCTGGGACTCCTGGGCAATCCAACCACAAATTCCATCATAATATGCTCCACTTCCACTCGGGAATAGGGAGTTGCTGCAGTAACCCTGCCGATCGTTGATGCTCTGCCTTGACCTGTTGACAGGTCAAGCACTCAGATACAAATCTCCCAATATCCTTCTTCATCCCCGACCACAAATACAGTGTCTTCAAATCTCTGTACATCTTTGTACTCCCTGGGTGGATGGATTACATCGATGCATGCGCCTCTACTAAGATCTTACTCTCAGCTACCAAGTACTCGGTGTTAGAGTAGATGCCCAACTAGCCAACTTGTGGCGTGTGGGTTTATAGACTCTTGTATGAAACAATCTTTATATATAATATTCGCATTTATTTATATGGCGTTCTTTACTTTCATTATGTGTGTAATGATTTACAATTGCGTTGAGTAAAGACCTAGAATACACTAAAGCGTATGTTAGATGTGATAGTGGGTATGACGGCTATCATGAAACACATCTAATAGTCGCTGTGTATTCTGAAC
>KV005218.1:280842-297072 GCA_001598015.1 Dorcoceras hygrometricum
GCGACTGTCGATAGATTCATCGACAGTACTTATAAACGAAATCTTCTTCTTCTTCTTCTTCTTGAATAGCGACTGTTGATAGATTCATCAACAGTACTTATAAACGAAATCTTCTTCTTCTTCTTCTTCTTGAATAGCGACTGTTGATAGATTCATCAACAGTACTTATAATTGCGACTGCTGATAGATTCATCAGCAGTACTTATAATTGCTTCCTCTCTTGCCGCTCCAGCTGATCTTCATCATCTCGCTACTTCACTTCGCTTCAGCTGATCTTCATCATCTCGCTAAGCATCCAGCTTCTTGAATAGCGACTGTCAACAGATTCGTCGACAGTACTTATAAATGAAATCTTCTTCTTCTTCTTCTTCAATAACGACTGTTGATAGATTCATCAACAGTACTTATAATTGCGACTGCTGATAGATTCATCAGCAGTACTTATAACTGCGACTGCTGATAGATTCATCAGCAGTACTTATAACTTGAATCTTCTTCTTCTATCTACTGCTCCAGCAAGCTTCTCAATACTTGATTCAGCTGGTTCGCTTCGCACTTTAGCTCTTCAGCTGGTTGTTATTGTTTCAGCTGGATTATCATGCTCCAGCTGATTACGAACAGCTGATGTAACTCTGGACGTCTCCATTGCTAATTCAACTGCTGATTCCATGAACACCAAACCAACTTCTGATTTTATATAGCGAACCATCTGCTGGAAAGATATAGCTGCTGCTGATCGTCTTCTTTGTTTCTAAAACCTGTACGCTCAAGTAGAATTGTTAGAATCACAATAATAGGTTTTGTGTAATTCAAAACTTAATTAGGATCTGTAAAAACAGATCCAACAATCTCTCCCTTTTTGATTTACACAAAACCTTAAATGAACAATGCATGTTCTAACAATTCTCTCCCTTTTTGTGGGAATCAAAAAGAAAGTGAACTGCTGGACTTCCCGATTTAAAACAAAAGCTCTCCCTACACTGTTACAACAAAAACAATGTAACAGCAGGAGTTTTAAACTTTGAAAAACAAAACAGCTTTTGGGAAGCACCATATGCAACATTATATGATTTTCGAAAACAGGAGCTGATGCATATCTCAAAATTATAAACGACAGTGACGCCACTCTCCCTGTCTTTTATAACATGAGCTCAAATCATTTTTAAACTCAAAATTTTGCATCAGCTGGAATCCGCAAAACAGAACATTTTAAAATACATCAGAGCATTGAAATATTTCAAATAACATGTGCTACTGAGTTGCTTAAATATATGAAGAGCCAGTACAGAGAACAGCTCAGATTTTTCATTCTTCTATCTCGCCCCATGTGCTTGTCACTGAGCCTCGCTCCAAGTGATCTTACAGCACAACGAAAATAGAAGCTTGGCATCTGCCCGAGACTCGCGCAACCCGACAGTTCATCAAGCAAAAAAACGGTTCTAAATATAAACAGATCTGGCCTTCATAAAATAAGTTTCTCAAAAACTTTAAAAACATTAAAAACATAGCACATGTGTTTTAAGATCAGTGCTCGTTCAAGAACAAAACCTGCTCTGATACCACTTGTTAGGACCGAGCAGCGCTTGTTTGAAAGATTAATTAAAAGTTTTGCGCTGCTAATCAAAAGATGAGCTGCAATAGCTCGTTGTTCTTGAACATATAAAATCATCTGAGCACCGGAAACAGATCTGGTATGATTTAAAAATCATGCGGAAAATACCAGAACTGAATCCTAGATTTTAAAACAACTCAAACAGATTTATGTACAACATAAATCTGTTCGAAACTTGTGCTTGTGTGTGCTGCTGAAATGCTGGAATGCTAAGTGCTGAAACTGTTTATGCGTGTGCTAAAGTATAAGCAAGTGCTGATATGTAAACGTGCAATGCGTGCTAAGTAAATATGCAATACAGAAAGCTTAAAGAACACGATACTCAGCACAGCGTATTTGTTTATGGAAGTTCGGATATCAACATCCTACATCTCCCCTTCTTCCTCCTCGGAAGGATCCACTACTTCTCAAATGCACAACAGCCTCAACTGTGTGACTGACTACATACACAAGAGTTTTACGTCTTCATGCTTGGACGAGATCTGTGAACATATTTCGAGATTCATTCACAAACAGATGTGAATGAATCCGGGTGTGTGAGATTGATACATTGTAGCTCTCAAACTCTCTGTTTTTCTCACACACGAGGGACATGCTCTAACAAGCTAATCTAGACTCAGCAATCAACACTCGTGAAAAGCTCCTCTCTAATGGCGGTTGATTGCTTCGTCTATCTCTACATTTTTCCCTCTGTTGGTGCACTGTATATTCAATGTAATTTTACCACATTATGTAGTTGCACCAACTGAACGAACGCACAGCGTCTCGTTCACTCCACTCTGCTTTCTTCAATTGGCGTTGCCTCGAATATATAGCCTCTGTAAATATCTTCCCGTTGGAAAGCTTCCAAAACTATTCAGTGCTTCAGAAGGCTATCTTGACTTCTTTCCATTTTGGTGCAACGCTCCTCTGTAAAGTAAAAGTACTAGCGTCCTTTTCTTTTGCAGGCTACTGTCGCTTTCTCCATTTTGAATTGAGCTCAGCAGTTGACATCCAACTTTGATAATTCGTCAACTGCTTCGCTGCTGATACATGTCGACTACTGCTTCTCTTGCGCTTCTGCTGAAATCTTGCGACTGGATATCTTTGCGTTGCGACTGGACACTGTAGCTTCATCTGCTGAAATAACAACGCAAAGTCTTCCTGCTGAATTTTCATCGCAAGAGCAAAACGCTGTCGTATCAACTTATGTAAACGACATCGTTTTGCTATCGCTAATCTTCAAATAGCATCTGCTGATGAACAGTAGTTCTCTGCTGAATTTCCTCCTCTACGACGTCGCTTCTCTTGCGTCTGGATATACAAGCTACCTGCTGAATATGATGACGTCACCGATGACGTCATCAGCACTAATCCATCTGCTGAATCTCAATACGACGTCGCTTCTGCTTTTCGCGCTTCTCTTCATCTGCTGATTCCCAATACGACGTCGCTTCAGCTTTTGCGCTTCGCTTCATCTGCTGATAGCCATCTGCTGATTGTGAATGCAAAACGCTGTCGTTCCAACTTATTCAAGCGACATCGTTTTGCAATCGCCAACTCCAAATATCAACTGCTGGTTGAAGCTCTCTGCTGATCACTTCCTGCTGAATGATGACGTCACTGCTGATGTCATCCAATATTAGCGCTCCAGCTGATCTTCATCATCTCGCTAAGCATCCAGCTTCTTGAATAGCGACTGTCAACAGATTCGTCAACAGTACTTATAATTGCGACTTTCTTCTTCTTGAATAGTGACTGTTGATAGATTCATCAACAGTACTTATATCTTTGCGACTGCTAACAGATTCGTCAGCAGTACTTATAACTTGAATCTTCTTCTTATTCTTCAGCAAGCTTCTCAATACTTGATTCAGCTGGTTCGCTTCGCACTTTAGCTTTTCAGCTGGTTGTTATTGTTTCAGCTGGATTATCATGCTCCAGCTGATTACGAACAGCTGATGTAACTCTGGACGTCTCCATTGCTAATTCAACTGCTGATTCCATGAACACCAAACCAACTTCTGATTTTATATAGCGAACCAACTGCTGGACAGATAAAGCTGCTGCTGATCGTCTTCTTTGTTTCTAAAACCTGTACGCTCAAGTAGAATTGTTAGAATCACAATAATAGGTTTTGTGTAATTCAAAACAGAATCAGGATCTGTAAAAAACAGATCCAACATAAACTACAAACTCCTCGTGATCCACCGGCATCGCTAACACTGGCGCTGAAGTGAGGGCCTTCTTCAGTTGATCAAAGCTCCTCTGAAACTCGGGACTCCACACATACTTCTCATTCTTCTTGGTCAGGGCTGTCAAGGGCACTGTATTCGACGAGAAGCCCTTGATAAACTTGCGGTAGCATCCTGTTAACCCAAAGAAACTGCAAATCACTGCTACATTCCATGGAATCCCCCAGTTCTGCACTACCTCCACCTTCGATGGATCGACTGAAATCCCATATCTCGAACAATATGCCCCAATAATGCCACCTGCTCCAGCCAAAACTCGCACTTGCTGAACTTGGCATACAATCTGTTCTCCCTAAACCTCTGCAAAGCTATCTGCAAGTGCTGCCTATGCTCCTACAAGCTCTTCAAATAGACCAGAATGTCGTTGATGAAAACAATGATGAACTGATCTAAGTACTGTCTGAAGACCCTGTTCATCAGATCCATGAAAATTGCTGGGGCATTCGTCAAGCCAAACGGCATCACCAAGAACTCATAGTGGCCGTGACGTGTTCGGAATCAGTCTTGGACATGTCCTCATCTCTAACCGTCAACTGATGGTAGCCAGATCGCAAATCAATCTTCGAGAAAACCTAAGATCCCTGCAGCTGATCAAATAAATCCTCTATCCTCGGGAGTGGTTACTTATTCTTCACTGTAACTCTGTTCAGCTCCCGGTAGTCAATACACAATCTCATGCTGCCGTCCTTATTCTTCACAAACAAAATCGGTGCGCCCCATGGAGAAAAGTTAGAGCATATGAATCCCTTGTCGAGCAACTCCTGAATCTGCTCCTTCAGCTCCTTCATCTTGGTAGGAGCCAAACGATGTGGTGCCTTAGATATAGGCATTGTACCTGGTATCAGCTCGATAGAAAACTCCACCTCTCTCTCCAATGGAACTCTCACTACATCATCAGGGAAGACATCTGCAAAATCCCTGACTACTCCACATCAGACAGTTAAGGGCCTGCTGAATCTCCCGTAGCGGTAACACTGGCCAAGAAAGCCTGACAACCAAGCTCAATTAGCTTCCTGTCCTGTATAAAGGATATGAATCTGGGCTTACGCGGTCTCCTCGCTGTCTCAAATAAGAAGGCCTCCTGCCCTGGCGGCCTGATAGTCACTGTCCTCTGCCGAAATTCGATCACCGTCCAAACTCCGCCAACCAATCCATACCCAAGATGAGGTGGAATCCTGACATCGGAAAAACGACCAAATCCGCTCTGACCACGTGATCCTGGAACATCATCGTCAATCCCCACATGATGCTGGTCATTGTCAACTTCTCTCCTGACAGAACCGTCACGATGAGAGCTACTCCCAAGCTCTCCAAAAAAATCTCCATCCTCTGTGAACACATTCTAAATAAACGAGTGGGTAGCCCTTAGTCTAGCAAGGCGAGGGTAGTGACACCTAGCACACGAATCTCGCCTGAAATAGAAACGTCACACAGGTACGAATTTACGGTCAAACTAGATCCCAAAAAACAGTTTAGAAGCCTAAGACATTTCTAAATTCGCTATTCCTATCCGTCTAAGTTCTTAAGACAAGTTCTAGAAGATCTACAGTTCTTACTTATATCAACTTAGCAACTAAGGCAAAGAATTTCCTAGCAGTGCTCTATCTAGCATGCAATTCTAAAACACCCAGATAGCAACATGACAAAGTACGGGAATCTAAAACGGTATACATGTGAGCAATGTCGTGTCTGATCTACAGCCTCTGCATGCATCACAAAAACACGACCTGTGGTCTGTCTCCTCCTAGGGAAATCCCTAGAAATATGCCCTGGATCTCTGCAGTGATAGCACTTGCCAGATCCAGCCATGCAAGGTCCTAAATGCTGCTTACTGCACTCCTTATAGATCGGGAACCCTCCAGGTCTAGGGGCGCTGGACCCCTGCTTCTGCGGCCTCTGCTGGCCCTGAGGTCTCTGCTGCTGGGACCCCTGAGGGGTTGAGCCCTTATGAGTCCCCTGAAATGGTCTCTTCGCTAGCTGCTGCAAAGACTGTCCTCAAACTGGATGTTGTAGCTGACGCTTCCTCTGGAAGTCATCCCTCATGTCCTTTCGGCCTCTCTCAGACCAATACGCCCTGTTCACCGCTGTCATATAAGTAGCCACGTCCGCCATATTGACATCGTGACGAATGTCTGGTCGTAGTCCATCAGTAAACTGTAGCATCTTCTCACTCTCCACAATCGCGATCGAGGGCACGAAGTGACACCCCGCTCAAACTGCCTCACATACTCAGCAACAGACTTGTCTCCCTAGCGGAGACTGATAAACTCTCGAATAAGCTGGCACCGACATCAGCAATGAAATACTTCTCAAAAAATATAGTTTTTAATCTCTCCCAAGTCGAGCTCTCCAGATACAGACCAACCACCGGGCTCTCCCACCAAAGAGCGGCATCTCCCTTCATCATGAATATAGCACAACGGACCTTCTCAGCGTCCGGGAGACCCATATAAGCATAGATGGTCTCCAAAGAACGGATCCACTCCTCAGCAACAAGTGGATCAGTACTGCCAGCGAACTCCTTAGGTCCCTGCTTGCGGAACCTCTCAGCAACATCCTCCTCATGCGACTTCCCGGGTCGCTCCGACTGACGCTCCAATAGCCTGGTGATCTCGGCTAGCATATCCACACTAGCCCGCTCATATGGTGTCAACTGAGGAGGTGTGGGAGGAGGAGGATGCGTAGAATCATCCTGCTGGGTCCTCTCGTGTGTGGGAGGCATAGTGATACACCAAAACCTTATCACGTAAATCTAAGTTCATGACTAAGCGTCTAACTCTTAAAATTATAAGGCCAAAACTCATGCAGAAATAAAACATGCAGCATGCAAAAATAAACATGAATCATAAAAATCTTAAACTTACAGACTGGTAGTGCGACTTTCGAGCTCCATGTAATAGGCTAGTACCCCACCAGAACCACCGCTCTGATACCAACTGAAATGAACCGTACTCTAAAGTTTTTTTTTTAAAATCATATGCGGAATAGCTAACTAAAAATACTATGGCTCGTTCCCTTTAAACATTTTCTAAATCATCATTTTATAACATGAATAAAACCGAAACCTCGAAAACATTAAATCATCAGTCCTGTTTCAAAATCAGAGTATGAAAATGTTGCGGAAATGGAACATGTAAATAAAGAGTCTGAAAAGTGTATCATAACGTAAATAAAGACCCTAGTGGTCATGGGGTACTGCTGCAACAGGCGCTCAGAGGTCCTCACCGTCAGTCGGTATAAAGTCCACATGATCATCACCTGCACCATTTAAACCTAGTGAGCCTAAAGGCTCAGCATGCTCTATCATTTAAATAACAAAGTACATATAATAGAATCACATGCAAGCACATATGTGATATAAAATACGTTAAATCATGCATGTATGGATTGTCATAAAACATGACTCGTAATATCATTAACGTATCATAATCATATAGCATGCATAAGCCATGACGTAACGTAACATAAAAACGTATGAGTCGTCTCAGTGAATTGTGAGCGGGCGTATGACTGATCAGTCGAAAGAACCAACGTACGTGGAGGTACGGTTCACCCACCTTACCTCGGGATCCCAAGAACCTCCTATGCCACTTCACCATGTCGTGATCAATGGATCCATAGGTTCGTAATACATTAAAATAGGGGATCCACGGGCCCAGCTATCCGGCTAACTCCCATCATTAAATTTTGCCACATCACGTCAATCGCTCGGGTTTTTCTTGAAAAAAATATGCCTTTGACGTTTTTTAAATCTCATGATGCGTGCATTTCTTAAAATAATGCAATTTTAAAACTTAGCCTGTCAATATATATTTAAGTCTTTCTTTCAAAAACATTAACATACATAGAATACTACATATATAATTAAATATATATTCACGGGCTTCTACATTTTCTACTCCGGTCAAGGACTGGTTCAGGAACCTGGCCCACTACTACTAAGCCCAAAAAGAACCTAGACTTAACTTAAAATTTAACCTTGCCTTACCCATAAGTTGGCCCATAACATAAAATTAACCTTTGAAATTCCCAAAATACTCCAATTTTGACTTTAAAAACTCCAAAAACCAATTTGACTACTAGAGCTCAAATGACCAATTTTGACTAAATTAAAAATTCCTATAACCTCGATTTTGACTTTAAAAACTTAAAATAAATATTATGTCCACAATAATTAAAAGTTTGACTAAACAATTTTGACTTTAAAACATCTAACCAAAATCCTTAAAATTGGACCTTCATCTTTAAAATTAAAATAACCGGTTCGGAATTAAAATAAGTTGGACCAAACTTTAAAACATTTGACACGACCCTTGACTAACCGACCATGTCCAATTTAACCGACCCACCGGTCCAAACAAACCGGCCCACACATACAAACCCTACACACAACACACGCACGTCTCCATGCACCCGCGACCAGCCGCCGTTCATCTCCAACATGCGACTTGCTCCGGCCGCCCGTGGCCGGAGCCCGCCGGCTGGACCACCCCAAGGTCAAATCGGCCCAAACAGGACCAAACACGGCTATAACCATGAGCCACATGGTTCGGCCGAAGCCTCCCAATAGCGACGTGTGTCGCTCTTTGCGTGGCTGACCGAGCAGCCATGGTTCGACCAACCTCTAGCCTCAATCTCTACCTCCATGGACCACCTCTGGCCTCCCTTGGACCACCATGAACAATGGCATCACCCCTAGAACCCACATCGACCGAAGCCTCACAAGATTGGATCAAAAAACGTGTTAGAAAATATGGCACATGCATGGATTTCAATCATGAAGCGTAGATCTAAACAAGTCGCATACAATTCATGCCATACATTTAGAAACGCATTATACTATAGATTAAATGGTGAGAAAAGGAATCGATATTACATGCCTGGATTGGAGAAAGAGGAGATCTGCGAGTTACCGGCGTGTAGGACGCGAGATCGGGACAAGACCGCCTTTGAATCACCCTAGAACTTGAACAAAACATTGGGGCTGCTTGAGTTAGGAGTGGACGGCTCTAAGGAGGAGGGGTGGAGGCTAGGTTACAAAAAATTTGTGTTTGAAAGAATGGGTGTGACACAAATGACCCCTAAAGCTTAATTAAGAAAATTAAATGGATTTTTACCTTCTAACCCTCCACTTAATAAAATGCTAATTAAAAATTTAAACATGGCTTTGAAATCTCTAATTTTCGAAATAAAAGGCCTCTCAAGTTTTAAAATACATTAAAGCCCATTAAAACAACCTGTATAGGCGAAATACGGGTTCCCCTAAAAAATAATCACAAAACCCCAATTTTTGGAAATTTGATGCTTAAAAATAATAAAGTCATTCTTAAAAATCTAAAATTATTTTCATCTCGATCTTCCCTAGTCTCGTCTACGCGTCCGGAACTCAAACAGACTAAAAATGGAACATGCGTATCATGCAACATTAAAATCATAAATAAATCATATAAAATGGCATGTAACATTCTAAAATAATTTTCCTTCTTGTTATGCACTCATTTCTATGTATTCAGGATTTCTAGGCGATACAATACTTCACTTGAACTGCACTTGAACCTCCGTTCTGCACTTCAATTGTTGTTTTGTACCTCAACTGCACTTAGGTCCAACGCCTGGAAATTTTCAAAAATAATTTCGATTCAACCAGTAAAAGTATCAGCCCAAAAAAAACCAGTTCGGCTGCCCAGGTCAGGATAGGTGGCAAAACCACCACCACATCATCGGACAGACACTGTCGCAAGGGCGCACGGGTGTTGCATGTGTAAGAGTAGATGCCCAACTAGCCAACTTGTGGTGTGTGGGTTTTATTGACTCTTTGTATAACGATCTTTATTTATCAAATACGCATTTCTTTATGGCATTCTTTATTTTCGTTATGTAATAATGTTAACAATTGTGTTGGATAAAGACCTAGAATGCACCATAGTGTATGTTAGATGTGATAGTGGATATGATGGCTATCATGAAACACATCTAATAGTCACTGTGTATTCTGAACTCGTCCCTAGTCGATTGGGCCGTCAAAATGAGGATAAGGCCGCCCGAGCTTCAGACTAGCATCTGCGATATTAAGTACCATGTTTCATTGGTAGGGAACATTGTGATGTTCTGAGCATGCAGATGGATAGTGACCTGGTGATTTATCGAACTACCCTCGTTCGGACTTTCCAAGTGGTTACCATTTGTCGAGTGGATAAGTCCGAGGTCTTGGTTGTACTGATTAGTCCTCACTACTCGAAACGTCATTGAGACTCTACATGATAGGCGCCTCACTTTGACCACTTTACCGACTCACTTAGGGTCACTAGGTGGCGGGATTGGATGAGGTCCCGATGCATGTAGGAGTCGATGCTTCGTTGTCGAGGATTCACCGCTCGCTTTCATGCGTGGATATCCTATGCTATATGAGGAGACAATAGTGTATAAATCTCTGGCCAGAGTACTTGATGTGTTTTAGGTAAATGGGCTTACCTAGTAACACTCGTGATGTCACTATTTAATCTCCAAGATGTATGCATAGTTATCGGATCTCTAGCGACTCTCGATTTACCAATGGTCGTTGATCTGAATATATGAGTTGAAAGGACCGTACTGTACGTTAACCACGACCAACTGGTTCTTGCAGGCACTATCAGTGATACGTATGGGATCATGGCGCGATGTTTCTAGGCGCTTTACCATGATCCGATGGGCAAGTCTGAAATTGTGATTTCGGAGTCACAATGGTTGTGGGGCCACGGCTAGCTGTATCCCTGAACCATTGAGGGTCATACAAGTACTGGATTCACGATTCCCGCACGGAACCTGAGCTCAATGTGTTGAGCATAGGAGAAGGAAGGGAGTGCGACTTCCTAAAAGTCAACAGGGGTCAAATTGCGATTTCCCGAAGTTGAGGGGCTAAACTGCTATTTTGGTCTAGGTGGTTTGAAAATTGTTTTCACATCATAATACTCAGTTTTGGAAACTTTATTGATCGGTCCGATCGGATCGGCGATCGGGATTATGATGAAGCCACGGTGATGAAAATGAACCTAATGTTCATATGGACATGGGCCTGACCCAAGTCCATTGGGCCGGTTCAAGCCCATTACTTATTTATTAAATTAGACCTAGGGCTACAACTACAACACACTTGATACAACCCTAAGCTCCAAGTAGCCGCCCCACCCTCTCCTCCACACCTCGCCGCCGCCGACCGCCCCTAGCGCCGCCGCCCGCAGACCGCCGCCGCCGTCGCCCGATTTTCACGTGGTCGGACTTGTTTCGATCACGTCGACGAGGAGATTCCGTTCGTGCCAAATTAGTCAGGCCTTCTAGTGCAGGCTGACGAAGGAATCCTGCTTCCGATCGTGGACCTGATTAAGGAGTTTCTACCTCCGCGTACCGTGAAGAGCCAGATTCTCTGTGAATTTGGTTGGAGCCAGGCGCCTAGACGCCAGCAAGGTGACACTCTATAAAACATCCTATGTATGATTTATAGATTATATTATATTTATTGACGATTTCCAGGGAAAATTTTAAACTTCCGCCGTGCCCCCGGGAAACGGGATCCGGATCCGCCATTGTCGCCAAGGCTCGGATCCTTCAATACATAATTGTGCCATATTGCATCAATACACAAATTTTCGAAAAAAAAAAACACGGCGGCACTGTAGCGGCCGCACGCCGGCACTGTAGCGGCCGCACGCCGGCACTGTAGCTGCCGCACGCTGCTCGCGCTGCGGGCCCTGTCGTGTGGCCGCCGTCCGGCGTACCCGAGGCAGCGTTGCGACGCTGTTTTTCGACTCCTTGGATTTTTGGGCCTGTCCCGGATGGCCCGAGGGGTTTCGGGCCAATATTAGATATTGGGCCATTTTTGTCGGACCAAAATTGATTTTTGGAATTTTTTAGATTTTTGGCCTAAAATTGTTTTAAGCCCAAATTGATGCAATTAAATTGACAAAATGTGATTTTATTTATGAAATATGATTTGTTGTAAATATTGTTGATATATCATTTATAAAGTGGGCCTGGTTTATGGCCCGTTCCCACCCTTAAAATGTATCCCAACGTGTCATGGATATTTAATTATAAATATTAGATTTAGTGGGAGGACACTCGAAGATGGTGGAGATGATGATCAAAGATATCGAAGACCGAAGATCTGTAAAACCGGAAGCAAATGTAATAAGATTGCATTGCATACTGCATTTCACCTAGGACTGGACCCAGGTCCGTGATTGGCAACCACGGACCGCATAGGTCTCGCGATCGATCATCCCAAAGTTTTATATATGTGATATATATGTTAGTTGAATCCGCATGTTAAATTATGATTTAATTATTGCTGAGACCAAATTTTCAAAAATAAAATCCCTCGTTTTAAATATGATTTAAAACTAATATCAAGATTAAAAGTTTATTCGATAAACTAAGGGAATTTAAATCTGTTTAAAATTTCCTACCTTCCATCAACAATGGGTGTACGTCGATGCTATCCGCATACATGGCCCGACTCATATTATTCAGGGGGTTATGTATGTCGGAAAGCTGTACACATCATTGACACTTGTTGTGAGTCGGTTGGAACTCCCTTTAACGTTGGCTCATATTATTGGGGACGGTAAGAGGACCGTCCTTCACGACTCAACATTGATGGGTCATCTTGACACGTGATAGTAATCGGCGTCATATTATTGAGCCCTTACTGGACGTGAGGTGAATACATGGAGGTTGCACCGGTTGCAATTGGACTCTACCTTTTGAGGGTCATGGTTGGCTGATATTATTCGGGACCATGGTCGCTTGATTGGAATATGTGTACCCACTAAGGAAACTTGCTTTCTCGATTTCATTGATGTTAGAGTAGAAGCCCAACTAGCCAACTTGTGGCGTGTGGGTTTATAGACTCTTTTATGAAACAATCTTTATATATGATATTCGCATTTATTTATATGACGTTCATTACTTTCATTATATGTGTAATGATTTACAATTGCGTTGAGTAAAGACCTAGAATGCACTAAAGCGTATGTTAGATGTGATAGTGGGTATGACGGCTATCATTAAACACATCTAATAGTCGCTGTGTATTCTGAACCTGTTCCTAGTCGATTGGGCCGTCAAAATGAGGATAAGGCCGCCCGAGTTCGAGACTAGTATCTGCGATGCGAAGTATCATGTTTCATTGGTAGGGAACATTGTGATGTTCTGAGCATGCAGATAGATAGTGACCTGGTGATCTATCGAACTACCCTCCTTCGGACTTTCCAAGTGGTTACCATTTGTCGAGTGGATAAGTCCGAGTTCTTGGTTGTACTGATTAGTCCTCACGACTCGAAACGTCATTGAGACTCTACATGATAGGCGTCTCACTTTGACCCGTTTGCCGACTCACTTGGGGTCATAAGGCGTCGGGATTGGGTGAGACCCCGATGCATGTAGGAGTCGATGCAACGTTGTAGAGGATTCACCGCTCGCAGACATGCGTGGATATCCTATGCTATCTGAGGGGATAATAGTGTATAAATCTTTGGCCAGAGTACTAGAAGTGTTTTAGGTAAATGTGTTTACCTAGTTACACTCGTGATGTCACTATTTGATCTCCAAGATGTATGCATAGCTATCGGATCTATAGCGACTCTCGATTTACCAATGGTCGTTGATCTGATCGGGATATATGGATTGAAAGGACCGTACTATACGCTAACCACGACCAACTAGTTCTTTCAGGCACTATCAGTGATACCTAGGGGATCATGGGGCGATGTTGCTAGACGCTCTTACCATGATCCGTTGGGCAGGTCCGGAATTGTGATTCCGGAGCCACAATGGTTGTGGGCCCACGGCTAGCTGTATCCCTGAACCATTGAGGGCCACACAAGTACTAGATTCGAAATTTCTGCACGGATACTCAGCTCAATGTGTTGAGCATTCGAAGAGGATTTTGGGAGTGCGACTTCCTAAAAGTCAACAGGGGTCAAACCGAGGTTTCCCGCTGTAGAGGGGCAAAACGGCCATTTTACACTGGGGTTCTGAAAAATGGTTTTTCAGATCATATTATTCAGTTTTGGAAACTGAATCGATCGGTCCAATCTGATCGGCGATCGGAGTTACGATGAAGTCTCGGTGGTGGAGATGAACTGAATGTTCATCGTTGGACCCGGGCCCGTTGGGCCGGTCCAAGTCCAACACTTAAGCTTATTTAATTAAGCCTAAACCAAGACTTCAATATACAACAACTTAACCCTAAACCTAGAGACTAGCGCCGCCCCCTCCTCTCTTCAATAGCCGCCGCCGCCTCGAGTCGCCGGAATTCGTTCCGACCAATTCGACGAGGAGAATCCGTTCGTGCAGATCTCGTCAATCCTTCTAGTGCAGGCTGACGAAGGAGTCTCGTTTCTGGTCATGGACCGGATTGGCGATTTCTACCGCAGTCTACCGAGAAGAGCCGGGTTCTTGTAATTCCAGTTGGAGCCAGGCACAAGTGCCAGCAAGGTAGCGTTTTTGAACACCCTATGAGTCGCCGGAATTCGTTCCGACCAATTCGACGAGGAGAATCCGTTCGTGCAGATCTCGTCAATCCTTCTAGTGCAGGCTGACGAAGGAGTCTCGTTTCTGGTCATGGACCGGATTGGCGATTTCTACCGCAGTCTACCGAGAAGAGCCGGGTTCTTGTAATTCCAGTTGGAGCCAGGCACAAGTGCCAGCAAGGTAGCGTTTTTGAACACCCTATTAATGACAATTGTTTTGTTATTACTCGTATTGATCATCTCCCGGCCGTTTATTTTCTGTTCTTCCGCTACCTAGCCGGGGGGCGGATCCGGATCCCCAACAGTGGTATCAGAGCCAGTGTTTTTCGGATCTGATCAATACGTATTGCCTTATTGTATCTAACGTCTTAAATTTCAGATCGGAAAATGAAAATCGGGAAATAAACGCCGGGCCGCCGCCATGTGCGGCGGCGCCCCATCACTCGCGCACGTGAGGCGCGCGACCTGCATGCGACGCTCGCCTTGTCCAGGCGCCTCATTCGCGCTCGTTGGCCACACGCTGGCCGATCATTTGCGCGCGATGGCGGCTTGAAGAAGGGCGACGCTTGGCGCCGCTGCTGTGAGTCATGGCCGAGACGTTGCGCGACGTGGGGGCACCGCTGCGCGCCGCGCTGGCCGATGGTTGCCGCTCGTGGTGCTTGCTGGCCGTGCGCCTGTCGCACGAGAGGTGGCCGTGTGTGGCGCCGCTGCTGGGCGCACGATGAGGCGCGCTGGTTGCGCACGATGCGCGCTGGTCGCGCGACGTTGCGCGCGACGTTGCGCGCGGCGTCGTGCGCTGCCGCCGCGATCTTCGTGGTGGTGGCGCCGCCGTCGCCGGCCGCCGATCCGGCGATGCTCCTGCGATGTCGTGACGGCTGGTCTGATTTCTTCTATTTTTTGGTTCGGGCCTGTCCCGGGCAACCCGTGAAGTTTTCGGGCCGGTATGCAATATCGGGCCCGATTTTGATCGATTTTGAAATTTTAAGTTTTTGGGCCTAAAATTGTTTTAAGCCCAATATTGATACAATTAAAATTAGTAAAATGTGATTTTAATTATGAAATATGATTTTATAATGAAATATGATTTTGTTGATTAAAATTTGTTTTTATCGGCAAAATACGATTTTATTATAAAATACGATTTCGTAATTAGAATATGATTTTACGATAAATAATTATTTTGAAATTTTAAGTTTTTGGGCCTAAAATTGTTTTAAGCCCAATATTGATACAATTAAAATTAGTAAAATGTGATTTTAATTATGAAATATGATTTTATAATGAAATATGATTTTGTTGATTAAAATTTGTTTTTATCGGCAAAATACGATTTTATTATAAAATACGATTTCGTAATTAGAATATGATTTTACGATAAATAATTAGATATTTAAATTATGCATGTTAATTAGATTAATTGCATGATTGGGGTGATCGAGAGCCGTGCCCAATGTGTTAGGTGTATGCAATAGGTTTTATTTGATTTCGGTTTTTAATATTATTGATTATCATACAAAGTGGGCCTGTTTGTGGCCCGTTCCCACCCCTTGATAAATGTATCCCTTATCTGTCATAGTAGATTTAAATGTAAATTACTAGATTAATCTAGTAATTTACATTTAAATCTACTATGACAGATAAGGGATACATTTATCAAGGGGTGGGAACGGGCCACAAACAGGCCCACTTTAAATGATAATCAAATATATAAAAACCGAAATCAAATAAAACCTATTGCATACACCTAACACATTGGGCACGGCTCTCGATCACCCCAATCATGCAATTAATCTAATTAACATGCATAATTAAATAATCTAATTATTTATCGTAAAATCATATTCTAATTACGAAATCATATTTTATAATAAAA
>KV005218.1:304500-324338 GCA_001598015.1 Dorcoceras hygrometricum
GCGCCGCCGGAGCAAGCCCCAGCAGACAACAGCTCTTCATATCGAAACAAACCATCTGCTGGTCACGCAAAACCACTCAAAACGACGACGCATCAATAATTCAAACGACATCGTATCAAAAACGTCAGCACAGCTAACACCTGCTGGTTCACCAGCAGGAACGCATATCTCACAACAATCTCTCGCTGCTGGTTCCAACTGAAATCTCCTAAACGCAGCGTTTCAATCTTAGTGAAACGACGTCGCTTCACGTCTACGACCAAATTCCAAAACCAGCAGCTGGTTATTCTACATACACGCATCTGCTGATCCAGAACCAGCAGCAACACTAAATCAAACGACATCGCTGCGCCTACTATCCGCAGCAAGGAATACGTCACGCTGACGTCACCTCTGCTGATTCAAAATCCACCAGCAGGAGCTACAGTAACTTTGACCAGCGTTGACTTCACCACAAATCGATAATTTCTCATTTCCGAACCAAACGCTGCAACTAAAATTTCAGCAGGACTTTCTTTCTTTCTTAAAAATCCTCACAAAACACGTGATTAATCCCAAATCCAACCAATTAATCACTAATCTAAATTCTCAATCCTCACAGTTGGTGGGCCTTGATATCACAGTTCCACACGAGCTGTCTGTGGATTTGCTTCTCCTCTCACTCCCCGCTGCATTCGACCCCTCTGTGGTCAAATTTAACATGAACAAGCTGGAAGCCACCCTTGAAGAGGTGGTGAACATGCTTGTAGTGTTTGAAGGGACCATAAAGAAGGACAAGCCCGTCCTCCTTATGGGCTCTTCTTCCTCTGCGAATAAGGGGCCCAAGCGCAAGGGAAATAAGCGTTCTGCCCCTGCGAAGGAGGAAAAGCCCACTAAGAAGCCCAAGGCAAAGGATTCCAAGCCAAACAAGACTGAGGATGTTTGCCACCACTGCCACAAGCCTGGGCATTGGAGGAGGAACTACAAGGAGTACCTCGAGCTGTTGCGAACTGCGAAAGGTATGTTCTATATCGAAATAAATATGTCTCTTAATTCGACTTCTTGGATACTTGATACCGGATGTGGATCTCATATCTGCAATGATTTGCAGGTGATGACAAGAAGCCGAGGTCTTAGAGAGGGTGAGACCCACTTGAGGCTGGGCAATGGAGCAAGAGTTGCTGCAGTAGCTATAGGAGATGTTTATTTATTTATGTCTTCAGATTTTAAGTTGTTATTGAGAAACGTTTTATTTGTTCCCGAATTAATAAAGAACATTATTTATGTTTCTATGCTTGATAGTGATGGATATTCTTGTGTGTTTGCCAATTCGATTTGCAATATATACAAGAATGAATGTTTAATTGGAATTAGGGAACGTGAAAACGATTTATACACCTTAAAATTAAAATAAGTTCCAACTCGCGATGTGGAAACACATACAACAACAATTAAAAGGAAACATGATAGCTTGAACCCAGCACAACTTTGACACGCTAGGCTAGGTCATATTTCCCTAAGTAGGATGAAGTTAGTTAGAAGCGACATGTTTGATTTGTCAGACATTAACTCCCTACCGACTTGTGAGTCTTGTCTCAAGGGAAAGATGACTAAACAACCCTACAAGGGCAAGCCTGAACATGCTCAAGATCTATTGGATTTGATCCATACTGATGTGTGTGGCCCTCTTAGTATTGTTACTAAGTATGGTCACACGTACTTCATCACCTTTACCGAAGATTACTCTAGGTATGGGTACTTATACTTAATGAAGTACAAGTCTGAATCCTTTGAAAGGTTCCAAGAATTCAAGGCTGAAGTAGAAAATCAGTTAGGGAAGAGTATTAAAGCACTTCGATCCGATCGAGGTGGTGAATACTTGAGTGCTGAATTTCAAGACTATCTTAAAGAGAATGGGATTCTCTCGCAGTGGACCCCTCCGGCCACACCACAGCTCAATGGTGTAGCAGAGCATCTTAATCGAACCTTGATGGACATGGTTTGATCTATGATGAGCTTCACTGAGATTCCTACCTCGTTTTGGGGCTATGCGCTCGAAACGGCGGTAATATTGTTGAACAATGTCCACACCAAGACAGTGAATAAAACTCCATATGAGTTATGGATGGGCAAGCCGCCCAAATACTCATACATGAGGATTTGGGGATGTCCTGCTTACGTGAAGCAGACAGTGGGAGATAAGCTGGATATTAGATCCATCTTATGCTACTTCATTGGGTATCCAAAGAATTCTATTGGATACTACTTCTACTATCCCAATAAAACAAAAGTGTTTGTTTCTAGAAATGCCACCTTTATTGTGAGGATTCAGATTTCTAATTAGTGATTAATCGGATTTTGAGTTAGATTAGTCACGAGAATTAAGAATTTAGATTTCTGGAATTTCGAATTTTGGTGAAATCTGGTCGAAAATGAAGTTGAATTGTTCGAATTGTGATAGAGATCTGGTCCCCTGTGTAATAGCGCGTTTTTGTCTCGAGAAGTAGGTAATATGTTGTCGTTTGGTGAGATCTGCTAGTTTTGTGAAAGCTGGAACGTGAGATCTGTTCTTCTTAGCGTTCATTTGAGAGTTGCGTGGTGAGATTCGATGACGTAAGAAAATCTCATGGGTGACGTAAGAAAATATTATGCAAGAACGTGATAGCGTACATTTGAGGGATCTGGTGCCTATACGCCGTCGTTTTGGAGTTGCGCGCGGGCGTGAGATCTGTTGCTTTTAGCGTGAGATCTATTTTCGTTAAGCGCTAAGATCTGTTTAGTCTGCGACGTCGTTTCGTGTTTTAGAGCTGAAATCTATCTTGCGTTTTGGGCGTGTTTTGGTGCTGGGATCTGTTCTAGTTAAACGCTGTCGTTTTAGCTGAGAGCGTTGCGTTGAGCGCTGAGATCTGATTTGATCAAAACGCTGCCGTTTTATGGTTGTGCGCGAGAATTGTTTAGCGTGAAGTCTGTTTTGCGATATTTTGAGTTGTAGGACTCTGTTTTTGTCGGTGTTTGACTTGTTTTGTAGCTTATTGAATAGAGGATATAAAGATAAGTGTTGAGTTACACTTAGAGCATTCCAAACCTGATATTTCTTATCCTCAAACTCGAAACCCTCGAAATAGCTACTGTTCACCGTCACTTTCTATCGCGATTTCCCGTTGATTCCGACCTCCGTTTTTCGAGTTCTTGGTAGCGTTGGAAACCTCTTGAAAAGTCCTTTCTTTTACTACCAACCTTGGAGGCTGTTTTGAGCTGAGACAAGAGGGCGAAGCTGCTGAGTTTCGGGAAGTAGGTTGCGCCGTGCATACTCTTCCTAGCGTGAGCTTTTGGGTGAGCTTTATTTCGTTGATTTGAGCTTTGTTCTGGTATTTTAGTGCCTACGTAGAAGTGTAGAACTTGCGTATAGCTTCTGGCCGTAGGATTAACATGTGTGTTCAGCAGAATTGAGCTACGCGTTTTCATACCTTGCACAGATTTGTTGCTGGAAGTCTTCGGCCTTGTGATTTTGAGGCTAGGCGGAATCTGTTCGTAGACTGTGAGATCTGTCGTGCCCTGTTGTGTTTGTGAGGTAGAATTTTGAGGATTTAAGGTACGATTTGAGCACCCCTTAGAAGCTTGAGCGTGAACATGTCTATTTTTCGATGTTGTGAACTGCTGTTGTGTGGCTTACGTGAATTTAGATGATGGAATTGATTGAGTTATGTTTTGATTCACGTATTATAAATTGTATGCATCTAGCATGGATATTGAATGGCATTCATGCATACATCTTGAGCCTGATTTACAGATTTGATTTGATAACCTGATTGGGTGCCACGTTGTGACTGGCCGACTGTTGGGTCGTGCCCGAAAAGTCCAACGCTATTGTCGAAGCGGTGACTACCGAATACGAGTGTCTACCGCCGAGCTGTGATGGGCTGACGGGCCCCGATGATCACGGACCGATGATTTCCCGGTTGATAGACCGTGGTATAGAGGCGACATGATATGATTTGCCGGTTGTTGCGCCGGCCTAGCTTACTGATTTCCTTTGACAGCCTCATGCATTCATAGCATTGTTTTATATCATGTTGCATGTTTATCTGCTTTGATAGCTCTTCGTACTTAGGCTTGACCTCGTACTTGTTTCCTGCTTTTGTCTTGTTTGGGTTTGCGTTGCTGTTGGATCTGTTTTTACAGATCCTGATTAAAGTTTTGAATTACACAAAACCTATTATTGTGATTCTAACAATTCTACTTAAGTGTACAGGTTTTTAGGAACGAAGATGAATATCAGCAGGAAGAAGCTTATTGCGCAAAGAAGAAAAGCTGATAAATATCTCCAGCAGTTGGTTCGCTATATAAACAATCAGCAGTTGGTTTGGTGTTCATGGAATCGGCAGTTGAATTAGCGATGGAGACGTCCAGAGTTGATTCAGTTGTTCGTAATCAGGAGGAGGCCAAGAAATCAGTTGAAGCATGATGAACCAGCTGAAACGATAACAACCAGTTGAAGAGCTAAAGAGCGAAGTGAACCTGCTGGAACATGTATTGAGAAACTTGCTGGAGAATTAGATCGAAGAAGAAGATGCGCAAGTTACTGTTGACGAATCTGTTAGCAGTAGCGATTATAAGTACTGTTGATGAATCTATCAACAGTCGCTATCCAAGAAGCAAGAAGCAAAGAAGAATCACAAAGCTGGAGCTGGAGTGATAAAGATCAACTGGAGCGTAACTTGTAGATGACATCAGCAGTGACATCATCATTCAGCAGGAAGCTACAGTGATCAGCAGGAAGATTCAGCAGATGAGAAGAGATGCGCTAGATATGGAAAGAGCTGTGATGACATCAGCCTTGATGTCATCACAATCAGCAGTTGGCTATCAGCAGACGAAGCGAAGCGCAAAAGACGATGCGACGTCGTGTTGAGATTCAGCAGATGGATTAGTTGTTGATGACGTCATCGGTGACGTCATCCAGTCGCAAGAATCAGCAGGTAGCTTGCATCCAGACGCGAGAGAAGAAGCGACGTCGTAGAGAAGATAATAAGTCGCAAGCTACTGTTCATCAGCAGATACTATTTGGAGATAGAAATAGCAAAACGATGTCGTTTACATAAGTTGATACGACAGCGTTTTGCTCTTGCACTAAAGATTCAGCAGGAAGACTTTGCGTTGATATTTTAGCAGAGGAATCAGTCGCAACGCAAAGAGTTCCAGACGCAGTGCTTTGATCAACAAGACGCAAGAAGATAAATCTATTGTTGTTGAAGAAGATTCAGGCGAAGCATTTGATGAACCAGACGCAAGCAACAGCAGCATCCAGTCGAGAGCTTATATGAATCAGCTGTTGCTAAGTCATCCAGTCGTTGGGAATTCCAGGCGCAAAGAATTGAAGAGATAGCAAAGCGCAGCAGTCGTAGTGATGTATCAGCAGCGAAGCAGTTGACAACTTACGAAGAGTTATCAAAGATGGATGTCAACTGCTGAGCTCAATTCAAATGGCGAAAGCGACAAGAAGCCTGCAAAGAAAAGGACGCAAGTACTGTTCTCCTGTTGATACTTTACAGAGAAGCGTTGCACTGAAATAGAAAGAAGACAAGATAGCCATCTGAAGCGCTGAACAGTTTTGGAAGCTTTCCAACGGGAAGAAATTCAACAGAGGCTATATAATAGAGGCAACGCACATTGAAGAAAGGCGCGGACGACGAGTTGAAGTTCGACAGAGAACGAGACAATAGAGAGTTCGTTCAGTTGGTGCAACTACATACTGTGGGAAAAATATATTGAATATACAGTGCACCAACAGAGGGAAAAATGTAGAGATAGACGAAGCAATCGACCGCCATTAGAGAGGAGCTTTCACGAGTGTTGATTGCTAAGTCTAGATTAGCTTGTTAGAGCATGTCCCTCGTGTGTGAGAAAAACAGAGAGGTGAGCGCTACAATGTATCAATCTCACACACCCGGATTCATTCACATCTATTTGTGAATGAATCTCGAAATATGTTCACTGTTCCCGTCCAAGCATGAAGACGTAAAACTCTTGTGTATGTAGTCAGTCACACAGCTGCGGCTGTTTGTGCATTTGAGGAGTCTAGGAGTTCTCACAGCTGATGGTTGTGGGATTGGGTCTGTACACGCAGTTGTAAGATCAAATCTTCTAGTGGAGCCTTCCGAGGTGGAAGAAGGGGAGATGTAGGATGTTGATATCCGAACTTCCATAAACAAACCTGCTGAGTATCGTGTTTTTCATTCAGTTTTTACTTAGCACGCATACACGTTTACAGTTCAGCAGTTGCTTTAAGCTGGTCGATCCCCACGTCCCTGAGTCCCAGTCTATATATATGATATGTATTGAGCCGGGGGATTCCCCGTGTTATCATGTATTGGGGATCTATATTTGATTTGATATTATGTTGTTATCTGTTGTGTTGGAGTTTGAGTCAACTCATATTTTAATTATTGATATTTTGATGGTATGAATTGAGTTCAAGCCCATTGTATTTCGAAAAATTTTTAAGCCCTGATTTTAAGCTTCCGTGTTTATGCGCTTATTATGTGTTAATTGTTAGTAATTAGCACGAGGCCTGACATTTATGGAAAAGGAGTTTCTACTTGATAGAAGATGCAAGATAGTAGAACTCGAAGAAGTTCGAGAACCATCTGAAGTACCAAGTGAACCTCCCGCACCTCAAGATCCAATACCAGAAATGGTCGCACCTAGGAGATCCGAATGGGTTCCTAGGGCTCCTGAAGGATATGTTTTCCTCCTTGATGATGATCAAAGTGATCAAACTGTTGGATGTGATCCAAGAACTTTCAAGGAGTCAATTTCCGATGCTGATTCTAATTTATGGCTTCAAGCAATGCAGTCAGATATTGACTCAATGCATGCTAACCAAGTTTGGACTCTTATTAATCCTCCCGAAGGAATTGTTCTTATTGGGTGCAAATGGATATACAAGAGAAAACTTGGGACTGATGGTAAGGTGTTGACCTACAAGGCACGACTGGTCGCGAAGGGTTACACTCAAAGGCAAGGTGTTGACTATGATGAAACCTTTTCACCAGTCGCAATGTTCAAGTCAATTAGAATCTTACTTGCCATAGCCGCATGGTATGACTATGAGATATGGCAAATGGATGTGAAAACTGCGTTCCTTAATGGATTAAGGAAGAGATCTATGTGACGCATCCTGAGGATTTCACATCTGTAGGAAGTGAGCATAAGGTATGCAAACTTCCGAGATCGATCTACGGTCTCAAACAAGCATCGAGGAGTTAGAACCTGAGATTCGATGAAACAATTAAGGAATTGGGTTTCATCAAGAATCCCGATGAGCCATGTGTGTATAAGAAGGTAGTTAAAAGCGCTGTGACATTTCTTGTACTTTATGTTGATGACATTCTACTCATTGGGAATGATGTAGGAATGTTGCAGTCAACTAAAGTCTGGTTGTCTAGTAGATTCTCGATGAAGGACATGGGCGAAGCATCCTATATTCTTGGAATACAGATCTATTGGGATAGATCAAAAAGGATGCTCGGACTCACCCAAGCTACCTACATCGATACCATACTTAAGCGGTTCGCTATGGAAGAGTCCAAGATAGGACACCTACCTATGTGCCACGGGGTCACTCTATCTAAGTCTATGTGTCCAAAGACTGATGAGGAGATAGAGAGTATGACACGTGTGCCATATGCCTCGGCAATAGGTAGTATTATGTATGGCATGATCTCAAATAGACCGGCTGTCGCATATGCTATGAGTGTCACGAGCCGCTACCAGGCCAACCCCGCCAAATGCATTGGAAGGCTGTGAAAGATATTCTTAAGTACTTGCGAAGGACTAAGAATATGTTCATGGTCTATGGGGGTGGTGAACTGAAATTGGAAGGCTACATTGATTCTAGCTTCCAATGTGACGTGGATGATTCGAAGTCAACCTCTGGATTTGTATTCATGTTCAATGGTGGTGCTGTCTCTTGGAAGAGTTCCAAACTAGACACCATTACGGATTCAACCACTGAGGCTGAGTACATCGCAGCATCAGCTGCTGTTAAGGAGGCGGTTTGGATAAGGAATTTCGTCCAAGAGTTGGGCGTCATCCCTGATGGAGTTGGTCCAGTCCCGGTGTACTGCGACAACACGGGTGCCGTTGCGCAAGCAAAGGAGCCTAGGTCTCACCAAAGATCCAAACATATACTGAGGAAATACCACATAATCCGGGATATTGTGGCTAGAGGTGACATAGCAGTTGAGAGAGTCGCCTCTGCAGAAAATATTGCTGATCCACTTACGAAGCCCTTGCCAGGACCGTTGTCTGAAAAAAATTGCGAAACAATGGGACTGCGTCTGATGAGTAGTTGGCTTTAGGGCAAGTGGGAGAATGTTAGAGTAGATGCCCAACTAGCCAACTTGTGGCGTGTGGGTTTTATTGACTCTTTGTATAACGATCTTTATTTATGAAATACGCAATTCTTTATGGCATTCTTTATTTTCGTTATGTAATAATGTTAACGATTGTGTTGGATAAAGACCTATAATGCACCATAGTGTATGTTAGATGTGATAGTGGATATGATGGCTATCATGAAACACATCTAATAGTCACTGTGTATTCTGAACTCGTTCCTAGTCGATTGGGCCGTCAAAATGAGGATAAGGCCGCCCTAGCTTGAGACTAGCATCTGCGATGTGAAGTATCATGTTTCATTGGTAGGGAACATTGTGATGTTCTGAGCATGCAGATGGATAGTGACCTGGTGATCTATCGAATTACCCTCGTTCGGACTTTCCAAGTGGTTACCATTTGTCGAGTGGATAAGTCCGAGGTCTTGGTTGTACTGATTAGTCCTCACTACTTGAAACGTCATTGAGACTCTACATGATAGGCGCCTCACTTTGACCCATTTACAGACTCACTTGAGGTCATTAGGTGACGGGATTGGGTGAGGTCCCGATGCATGTAGGAGTCGATGCTTCGTTGTCGAGGATTCACCGCTCGCTTTCATGCGTGGATATCCTTGCTATCTGAGGAGACAATAGTGTATAAATCTCTGGCCAGAGTACTGGATGTGTTTTAGGTAAATGGGCTTACCTAGTAACACTCGCGATGTCACTATTTAATCTCCAAGATGTATGCATAGTTATCGGATCTCTAGCGACTCTCGATTTACAATGGTCGTTGATCTGATCGAGATATATGAGTTGAAAGGACCGTACTGTACGCTAACCACGAACAACTGATTCTTTCAAGCACTATCAGTGATACCTAGGGGATCATGGCGCGATGTTGCTAGGCGCTTTACCATGATCCGATGGGCAAGTCCGAAATTGTGATTTTGGAGTCACAATGGTTGTGGGCCCACGGCTAGCTGTATCCCTGAACCATTGATGGTCACACAAGTACTGGATTCACGATTCCCGCACGGAAACTGAGCTCAATGTGTTGAGCATAGGATAAGGATTTTAGGGAGTGCGACTTCCTAAAAGTCAACAGGGGTCAAATTGCGATTTTCCAAAGTTGAGGGGCTAAACTGCTATTTTGGTCTAGGTGGTCTGGACAATTATTTTAACATCATAATACTCAGTTTTGGAAACTGTGTTGATCGGTCCGATCGGATCGGGGATCAGGATTATGATGAAGCCACGGTGATGAAAATGAACCTAATGTTCATATGGACCTGGGCCTGACCCAAGTCCATTGGTCCGGTTCAAGCCCATCACTTATTTATTAAATTAGACCTAGGGCTACAACTAGAACACACTTGATACAACCCTAGCCTCCAAGTAGCCGCCCCACCCTCTCCTCCACACCTCGCCGCCGCCGACCGCCTCTAGCGCCGCCGGCCGCCGGCCGCCGGCCACCGCCGCCTTTGCCCGAAGTTCACGTGGTTGGACTTGTTTCGATCACGTCGACGAGGAGATTCCGTTCATGCCAAATTCGTCAGGCCTTCTAGTGCAGGCTGACGAAGGAATCCTGCTTCCGGTCGTGGACCTGCTTAAGGAGTTTCTACCGTCGCATATCGTGAAGAGCCAGATTCCCTGTGAATTTGGTTGGAGCCAGGCGCCTAGACTCCAGCAAGTGACACTCTATAAAACATCCTATGTATGATTTATAGATTATATTATATGTATTGAACGATTTCCGGGGTAAATTTTAAACTTCCACTGCGCCCCCTGGAAACGGGATCCGGATCCGCCATTGTCGCCAACAGCATGTCGTGCACGCATAGTTGGCAGGAAGCACGCACTGGTCGGGCTGGGACATTGTAGGTAGTGTGCACAGTGGTCGTGTGAGACCTGGAATTGTATAAGATTAATTTGGTTGGAATTAATCGGTTTTTAGATATTTCTAATGGTTTAGATCTCTGTTTGTAAGTTTGGTTGGCATTTTCGGGTCAGATTTCGCATTTTAAGTATGAGCCAGATCCGTCTCATGTGCTTAGGACTGACGAGGTGGAGTTAGATCAGTCGTTGAGCTATCAAGAATATCCTTTGCAGATCCTAGGCAGAAAAGAGAAACAGTTGAGGAATAAAACCATTCCGTTGGTGATGGTGCAGTGGAGCAAACATGGAAGGGAAGAGGCTACTTGGGAGCTGGAATAAAAGATGCAGAGCGAGTGGCCGCATCTGTTTGAGTAGCTGTTGAGCTAAATTTCCAGTAGTTTTTAGCTTTTGGTTGTATTTTTCCCTAGTTGCTGTTGATTTTTTTCTCAGTTATCTTGAATTCTTGGCTTGTGTTAGGCGAGTTTCTGTTTTTGCTTGCTGTTGTTGAGTTGTGTTTCAGAATTGCGGACGAAATCCTTTTTAGTGGGGGAGAAATGTGAGACCTGGAATTGTATAAGATTAATTTGGTTGGAATTAATCGGTTTTTAGAGATTTATGGTGGTTTAGATCTCTGTTTGTAAGTTTGGTTGGCATTTTCGGGTCAGATTTCGCATTTTAAGCAATTCTGGAAGTTTTCGCAATTTTGGTATTTTTGGGTAAAAGCTGGTTTCTGGTGAAAGCTGGTTGAATAGTGAAAACCAGTCGCAACGTGTTTTGGTAACGCAGGATTATGAAACGCCGTCGTTTGGAGAGATCTGGTAGCGCTTGTAATATCAGCTGTTGCCTTAGCGTGAATTTGTATCGGGTTGGATACGGTGTCGTTTGAATAAGTTGGAGCGACGTCGTTTTGGTATAGCGCTAGTGTGAGATCTGGTCGCGTGTGTGTTCCTGCTGGTTGTTCAGCCGAAGCAGATGTCAACGCGGGTCAACATCCCTGTAGCGCGAGGAGGAAACGTCGTCGTTTGGCTAGCGCTAAGGAACCAGTCGATGCGCATATTCGATTTCCAGACGTCAACGCTGGTCAACTCTTCTGTAGCTTGCAGCTGGTTTTGAGAGAGAGTTAGCGACCGGATTTGATGACGTCAGCTTTGCGACGCCGTTTTGACAAGTTGCAACGCTGCATTTTATATGTTGCGGCTGGTACCAGCTTTTGGAGGAATTTCCGCGATGTTTAATGTCAGGCCCCGTGCTAATTACCAACAATTAACACATAATAAGCGCATAAATACGGAAGCTTAAAATCAGGGCTTAAAAATTTTTCGAAATACAAAGGCCTGAACTTCAAATCATACAGTCAAAATATTCAATATTCAAAATAGAAGTTTACTCAACTCGATACAGCAAGTAACCACATAAATCAATTCAAAATACAGATCCCCCAAATACAATAAAACACGGGGCATCCCCCGGTTCAATACATATCATAAGTAAACTGGGACTCAGGGATGCGGGGATCGACCAACTGAACTTCCACTCGGTCCAGCTTGGTTACCTGAAACTCCTGCAAATGGGTAACACAGACCCAAACAACAAAAGCAGGAAAAGAAATACGAGGTCAAGCCTCAGTACGAAGAGCTATCAAAGCAGAAAACATACAACAAGCTATAATCAATGCTATGAATGCATGAGGGCTATCAAAAAGTCGGATAGCTAGACCAGTCTATCAACTGGCAACTCAAACCAAGCCTCTATACCACGCACAGCCAATCAGCCGGTGGAAATCATCGGTCCGTGATCATCGGGGCCCGTCAGCCCATCACAGCTCGGTGGTAGACACTCGAATCCGGTAGTCACCACTCCGACGATAGCGTTGGACTTTTCGGGCACGACTCAACAGTCGGCCAGTCACAACGTGGCACCCAATCAGGTAATCAAATCAATTTAAATCAGGCTCAAGATGTATGCATGATGCCAATCAATATCAATGCTCAATGCATACAATGCACAATACGTAAAACAGAATGTAACTCAATCATTCAACATACTGATTCACGTAATTCACATCCGCAAGGTTCACAACATCAATCACAGCATGTTCACGTCTAAAGCTGCTAAGGGCTGCTCAATTCGTACCTCAATTCCTCAATTTACCTAACAGATTCTCCTGGCTCAAATCACGCAGCAGGACACTTCCTGGAAGCTGAAATCTGTTACAACACAGCTAATAACTTAGCTCAATTCAACTTCCCAAAACGCAAATCCTACGACCAGAAGTATAATTCAATTCCTACACTTCCACGTAGGCATTAACTACTAAAAACCAAGCTCAACTACAAGAATTGCTCACCCAAAAGCTCACGCTAGCAGAAGAACGCACGCACAGACTTTCCTCAAAAGCTTCGAAGTCCAGCAGCTACGCGTTTCTACCTCCAGCGAAATCCAACTTCTCAAATGGGTAGCAAACGAAAGAGCTAAGCAGGGGAAACTCAGCACCACAAAGATCTCCAAAAACGAAGGATGGATGCGATGGAAATCTAGGAAAGAAATGTCTCGGTGAACAGTAGTTCGACGAGGGTTTCGGGAAGAAGAGATAAGATTTGGCTGGTTCAAAATATTTCTAAGTGTCGAACAACACTTCTACTTATAATCTCAAATCCAACATCTGCTGATTATCTAAGCAGTCGACAAAACCAGCAGGAAACGATCAGCAGATGCCAACTCTTACTCTTCAACAAAATCAGCAGAAGCAAACAAAAGGATTCGCGCGAAAGCATTACAAAACGACACCGTTCCAACTTACCAAAACGACGCCGTAGCAAATATCAGCAGACAACAACTCTCGTGCAAGCGCAACAATCATCTGCTGATCACAGCTCTATCGTCCAAACGTTCTATCTGCTGATCGCGAGAAATCACGCAAAACGACGACGCATCTACTAATTCAAACGACGTCGCTTCTCAACGCTCTAACAAACGCGCGCCTGCTGATCAGCAGCAACCAAATACAACGCACTAACAACCAGCAGCAAGTATTACGTCACGCCTACGTCATCATATCTATCGGCAGCTCTCAAACCATCTGCTGATCTCTCTTCACAAACGCATCTGCTGAATTCAATAGCCATCTGCTGAATTAATAGTCAACACTCCAAAATGTTGACTAACACGCGTCACTTCCTCGTTCAATCTCGCGCTAAACACAAAATCTACCAGCAGCAACTTCAACTCAAACTAAAACCAGCAGACCTTCAATCTTAAATCAAAACCAGCAGCACTCCTTGCGTCACGATGACGTCACCTCTGCTGATTCAAAATTCACCAGCACGATCTACAGTAACCTGCTGATTCCAGCTTCTCCAGAATCAACGCTACGCTCAAAAATTCAGCAGGAACTTCATCCCTTTCGCAAATTCCTCAAATCACACGAGATTAATCCCAAATCAAATCAATTAATCACTAATCTAACTTCTCAATCCTCACATTTAAACCAGTCGTCTGGTTGTCCAGCTTTTCGTTGAGAACCAGTCGTAGGTAGTGTCCTACGACGTCGTTTTGTGTGTTTGGGATTATGATTTGAGGGGTTCGACCAGCCGATGGTTGTTGGTACCTGCTGGTTATGTCAGTGGACTTTTAATCAGATTTCAGCAGGTGTGGGGTTTATATATAGGAAGACTTGGTCTTCGATTGAGATATCAGATCCCATACTTAGAATATTTTCCCCGACATTCGTTCTCTGTTTCTCGAACCCTAGAGCGCTGTTCACCGTATCTTTTCTCCGGAAATTCCCGTCGTTCTCGGTGGTTGTTTTGTTTGTTCGAGGTAGCGTTGGACTCCTCTCGAGAAGCTCTTCCATATTATACCATTCTTGGAGGTTGTTGTTAGCTAGAGCGAGGTCGCAAAGTTACTGTCTTGGCCGTGTGTTCGCTGTGAGCAGGTAGCTTCGAATTCTTGTAAGATCTTAGCTTTAGTAAGTTGATTTAAGCTCCCTATTAAGTGGTATTGATGGGATTGATCACTAGTTGAGTTGTAACTCCCGGCAGTACCTTCTGTGTATTTGAGTCCCGATGATTTATGCCCCTGTGTGCTTTGACAGGTTGTTGTTCAGCTTTCTCGAGACCTTTGTTGTGGTAATTATTACACAGAAGTATAAGGTACGGATTGGAGCTTGTAATACAGCGATGTTATGGCTTGGATAATTTGTGAGATGGCTATTGCTGGCTGCTGTTTTGTGAGATGACTGTTGGTTATGTGGTGTATACGTGCTGATGCTATTATTGTTTCGCAGATGTTTATATGCTTGTTATTCCAGCATGTTGCATACACGCACTTGCATCTCCGTTCAGCTTTTGCAGCCATTTTTTCGTTGTATTTGTTCTGTTTACTTACCAGGATGCGAGGGCGAGCGGTGATTCCGCACTCTCATTTCCCCTATGCGCCGAGTGGCTAGATACCACAGTTCATAGGTTGGGTTGTTGTTGCATCTGGTAAGGGTGGGCGAGTAGGGGTGAGTGGGTAGCTCCCACATGTCCTACACTCACCGTGGCCACATATTCTGTTGCAGATCCCGTTGAGCTGTTGTTTCCTTCCTCATGCACAGCATCTTCATTTTATTCACTGTTTACTGCTGTTTATAGTTGCTCTCCGTATTGGGGTTTGACCCATGTCCCTCTGGGCTTGGTTGTTTTCCTTGTTGTGTTGTTTTCAGGAAACCCAGGTTTTACAGCTGGTCGTGGTTTTAGCCCAGCTGGTGGTGCCCCAGGAGGTAGTTAGAGTATCCCAGTGGCGTATAGCAAATTTATATATATCAGTATTTTTAGTCAGGGGGATGCCCTGTGCTTCGTTGGTGTATTTGATTGTTGGAGTCTGATACTTGTTTTATGCTATAATGTTATTGTTGTGGTGATTTTCGTAAACTGGGATTCTATTTTGAGTATCGTGATATTTGAAATTATATTCTTTTAAACTCGTCAGGCCAAAAGCAAAAATTGTACCCGCTTATTAATAGCTTCCGCATGTGTTTTGGTGTTTTTACTCTGTTTAGAGCACGAGGCCTGACAGGTCACACAACATCCGCCGCAATGTGAACGCGGGACGTGCGGGACGACCACGCAACATCCGCCGCAACTTGCACTGGGGAAATACGGGAACACCCCACATCGTTCGGATCAAGGTGTGTGTGGGAAATGCAGGACGATCCCGCAACGTCTGTCGCAACATCTGCCGCAACATGAGAGCTGGAAATGCGGGACGACCCCGCAACGTCCTCCTCAACGTGCGGGCATCGGCCATATGTTGTTCGCATAGAACGCAAGTCGACGTGTGGTAGCGTGCCAGGGCACCTGTGCAAAGTCTACATGGCGAGCGCATGGGTCAGGCACGATGGCAGATCGGAGGAATTATTTTTTGAAATATTGAGTTTTTGATGCAATTTTGCAGAAATCGTGTATGTATGTCTGAGCCTAAAGCTCTGATACCACTTTTGGCGCAGTGGAGGATCCGGATCCCGCTCCCGAGGTGCAGCATAAGTTTAAAAGTTTTATTGAACCCGGGAACGATCAAACACGAATAGAAGGAACTAAACATATGAAGGATATTTAGAGTATTTACCTTTGTTGACTCAGCATCCGGCTTCGACTATTTCTCAAAGGGAGATAGCCCTCCAACGGTTGAATAGCTCCAATCGTCTAATCTGGTCCATGACTGGAATCTCAATTCCTTCATCGGTTTGCACTATAAAACCAGTGAAGATTTCACGAATGGATCGGGAAGGTTGGAACAAATTCCGGTGATGGCGGCGGTGAGAGGAGGGGCAAGAGTGAGGGGAGGGGAGTGACTAGGAGTTTTCAATACAACTTGGTACCAATGAATAGCTCCCCCTAAGCATTTAGATTTCATGGGATTAAACCAGGTTAATGGGCCCAGGCCAAGCCTGTGAGGACTATAATTAGCCTAAATGATCAATGGCCTAATCATTCCATATTAGTGGTTAAATAATCGAGATTAATCAACTTAGAGAGTATCGGTTGAGATGGATCAGCTCGGACGCAAGCTGATCTATGGTTCGTGCTAAACTGATAGTGGAAGCTTCCATGGGTTTTAGTTTAGACCAGCACGGGTGCGAGATGTTTGAGTGGCCTGTGCTGATCTTAGGAGTGCAAGCTTATTTGTGTTTGCGGTGAACTGTACCAGTTTGGAGTCCGCTGGACATATAGAAGGAGAGGTTCAGCTTAGAAGCTTGCTGTGTAGTTGTGAGCTGGATCAGATCTGGTGCAAGCTGACAAGTGATTCGTGTGTGGTGATTAGCCGTGCTGGGCACATGAGTTGAGCTGATACTGCTGTAGTGTGGACCAGTCCAGTGCAGCGATCTGAGCTGATAGCAGTTTAGGGAGTAGTCGTCAGCTGTATGCAGCATTGGGAATTACGCAGAGTCGCCAGCTGATTTGACCCTTGAGATCTGGGTTGACCATCACGAGCTGGTATGAGTACGTACCTTGAGACGTGGGTGCGTGATCTGATCTAAAAGCATTGTGAACTAGAGGACAAAGCAAAAGGTGAGGATAGAATCGCAAGCTGACCTGAGCGATGCATACTGAGTTGAGTACTCTAAGCTGATCTGCGTACTGCTAGATGAGAAGAGATTATTCCATCTGATCTGGACGGTGTGCGCTGGCCTGAGGGATGTGAGCTGTTGTGGATGAGTGCGACATGATCTGGTCAGCTTGTGCTGAGCTGAGCAGTGTATGCTGAGCTTTCGTAGCGCTTACTGTTCTGAAGATCGTAAACTGAGCTGAATACACTATGCTGATCTAAGATCGCGAGCGTTGTTTATAGTCATAACCTGTTTTGAGGATCAGAGCATATTAGTGAACAACTTGGGGATTACTCTGTATGAGCGTAAGCTGAGTTCAGCTTAGGAATGTTTTGGGTGCCCTGAGCTGAGTGTTCGAGTGTTGTGCCATGTCGATTAGTGGTATCAACTTAGGCGAAAGCTGGTAGTATATTCTTGTGCAGACCAGTGCTATTTGTGGTATTCAGCTTAGATCAGAGTTGTTCGTAGTTATCAGACCAGACGAGAGCTATTTATGGTTTCAGCTTTGGTGAGAATTGTCCGGTACACATAAGCTGGCCAGTGCGTGATCTGGACTATTGCTGCGAGTTGTGCCACTGGGCATGTCGCGATATGTCCAAGCTTAGATGCTGTGAGCTGAGAGCATCAAGGGCTGTTTTTGTTGTCAAAATCTGAATAGAGAAACCTGAGCTGAATTGATAGGGTGCAATCTGAACTGAGTTTGTGTAAGTTGTTTGGTGTGCAGTTTACCCTGTGCTGAACTCACATGGTCTGATCTGCTGGTGTGATCTGTACTACTGTGGGTGGCGCTAGCTGTTTGTGCGGTCATATTTGGATGAGATCTGATCTTCACTTCTGTGCTGGAGAACGCGCGATCGGTATCCACGAGATCTGAGTGTGGTCCATAAGCTGAATCGTACGTGAAAGCTGAAAGGCATGCGAACGCTGAACAGATGAGAGCTGAGCTGTTAGGAGTGAGAGCTGGTTTGAATACACAAGCTGAGCTGCTTTGCCTCGGCTTAATGCAGAGTTGAGGTCCGACCTGATCTGGGATCACTATAACAATGATCTGTTGAGAGTGAGTATATATACCCTCTCGTTGACCAACACTTAGTCATTTTTTAGACCACACATTTCCTTATCTTCTTCAAAAAGCTACCACAGATATTTTCCAAACCCTCGTCATCACTATTCACCCGACTAGTATTTTCCAAATCGTCGGAGATTGGCCGATCAGTTTTGAGTGAGAGTACCTGTTAGGATAAAATTTATGGTTTTGGTGATAACAAAATGACAAGTTAAATCTGGATAATCAGATGCAATGTGTAGTAGTGATTCCAGTCGACAGGCTTATCCAGACGGTGGCTACAGTAAATCAGGTGTGAGGTGAAACCAATTGTTAGCTACAGTGGTGTGGTCAATCAGTCGATGGGTTATGCATATGAGAGCTACAGTTAATTTATCTTTGGTATCGAATCAGTTGCAAGCTACAGTGATTTGTTTATTCAGACGTACGGTTATTGATTCAGTCGATGGAATAACCAGACGCAAGCTACAATGGATTGTTTTACCAGAAGCAAGAGTGTTTTTGTATCCAGACGCAAGCTACAGTGTTTTTGTATCCAGACGCAAGCTACAGTGCTTTATATGGTCAGACGCAAAAATTCAAATACTAGCTTGTGCAAAACGACAGCGTTGGAATAAGTTGAAGCGACACCGTATTGGAACCAGTCGAGAGCTATAGTTATTTGTGAATCTAGTCGATGGGTAATCCAGACGCAGTGTCGTGGCTTTACCAGTTGATGATTGGAAAAACCAGACGAGAGCTACAGTGCTATATTTAACCAGTCGAGGGTTTGTATCAAAACGATGTCGTATGGATAAGTTAAAACGTCAGCGTTTTAACTAAACCAGTCGTTGGATTTAATAAAGAACCAGTCGCTGGAAAACGCACGTGGTATAAAGAAAACCAGTCGTTGCATACATTTAAACATCTTCCAGTCGCAACCTCATAAACAACGAAGGTGTTGAAGCTGGTGAACAAGATAAATTTCAAGCGCAAGCGATAAAGAAATTCAAATACGATTGTTTACTCATATTGGAAAAGATTAACAGAATCGTACAAATGCCTGGAATTTGGGAGACAACGTCGGTACTATTTTGGGTAAATAGTACATATTTTCATAGGTTGTTACACGGTTATTGCACAAATATGGAAATCGACAAATTAGCTCTGAAGTGTGCAATTTACCTTGTAGTTGAGCAGAGGATACATTTATGAATTATCAGAATTTCAAAAAGGATTTTGTTTCCTTATCAGATGAAAATGACCGTTGAAAAATGAAGACTATAAATAGCAAGCAATTTGAATCGAAGAAAACAACTCTTTCTATTGCTATTGCTGAAACTCTATTGAATCATTTATTGAGCCATTCCTTGTTGAAGTATTCTCAAAAATCTCAAAGACTTGAAGAACACATATACTGTTATTCATTGATTTATCTTCAAGTCATCCTCTGGTTCATACTGTTGAATAGTGTTTCTTTGTTTAGAAACCAGAGGATCTTACAGTCTCAATTACGTGTATTCACTGTTATATCATCATTGAGTCTGTAACAAGCGTGCTCTCAAAAGCCGTTTGAAAACATTACATAGTGTTGTAAACCAGCAGCTGCGTCTGCGTGGATTGTTGTGGAGTTACTAGGAGTTCATACAACTGCGGCATGTGTGATCGGGTGTCTACAGAAGGACTGTGTACATCAAATCTTCTAGTGTATCCTTCCTGAAAAGGAAGAAGGGGAGACGTAGGATATTTATATCCGAACTTCCAGAAACAAATTCTGAGCCCTACATTTTACTTTACGCATTTATTTACATCTTACTGTTCACAAATTAATCGGCTTCATTCCGCACTTTTAGTTAGCCGAGAGATTTGCATTTAACTGAGATAAGCAGCACGTATAAAAAGCTTTTGAAAAGAATTTGAAAAGTTTAAAATCGAAGAAGTTCATTCAACCCCCCCTTCTGAACTC
>KV005218.1:325266-340947 GCA_001598015.1 Dorcoceras hygrometricum
AAAATCGAAGGAGTTCATTCAACCCCCCCTTCTGAACTCCTATACGCATATTGATCCTATTTCTGGGACCATCAATTGGTATTAGAGCAGGCGCATCTCAGTCATTGATCAGTTATCATTTTTGCTTTATCTTATATAAATATGTCTACCTCAAAAAAACAAGATTCCTTTGTTCTCCAGAGATGAATACGATGATTGGAAGATTCGCATGCAGGCGCATCTCGCTGCTATGGATGACGAAATGTGGAATGTTATTACTGATGGGCCATTGAAGATAATGAAGCCCAATATGGCGTTTGCTGTATCAAATAGCGAGCCTCAATTTCTTGAGAAAGCCAGACATGAATATACAAATGATGACAAGAAGAAAGCCAACTTGGATAATGTGGCCAGGGATATACTCTACAAAACTCTGGACAAAGACAAGAATATAGTTCAGTAAAATCAAAACCTGCGCCACAGCAAAAGAAATCTGGGAAAAGCTGGTCCAGATATGTGAGGGCAGTGATGAAACAAAAGAGAACAAGTTGACGGTGGCTCAACAAAAGTACGAATCCATCAAGATGAAGGATGGAGAAACCATGACAGATTTCGATGAGCGATTCAGTGCAATAGTGATCGAGCTGAACAGTCTGGGCAAAGAATACAGCAACAGAGAGTTGGTGCTGAAAGTGATGAGAGCATTGCCCAGAGAGTGGGACGTAAAAACTATGGCGATGAGGGAGTCAAAGGATTTGAACAAGCTGGAGCTTCATGATCTATTCGCAAATCTGAAGGCATATGAGTTTGAACTCGAAACAAGATCTGAAGCGCCATCTACTTCCCAGCCAACCAAGCATTAGCAGCAACCACAACCACTGAACAGTGCTCTCCAAGCACAAGCAAATCAGTAGATCAACTCAGTGAAGACGTCATGTCCCTCTTCGTAAAGAAGTTTGGGAAATTCATGAGAAGATCTTTCAACCCTTCCTCTCCTTACAGTAACTTTCATAAATCTGATAAATTAAGTGCTGATATGAAATGTTATAACTGTGATCGTCCAGGTCATTTTGCAGCTGATTGCAATAGGCCAAGGAAGGAGGATAGATCCAGAGATGACAAGAGACCAGCTGATAGGTACAAGCGAGATGACAAGAGGAGTGATGATCGATACAAGAAGGAGGAGCGATACAAGAGAGATGATGAAACTGATGAAAGATCTGTTGAGAGATCCAAGGAGCGATCCAAGGATAGGAGGATGAGAACAAGACCTGAAAGAAGGCCAAATAGAAAGAATGACAGGAAGGTGCTGATGGCAGAAGAGAGCACCAAGAGCTGGGCGGATAGTGATTCAGAATCTTCATCCAGCAGCTCATCATCCAGTGATAGTGAACAGGAGGAGGTTCACTGCCTCATTGCTGATCAAACTTCTGATGATGAGGTATTCTATTTCTCAAACATTGAATTTACACGTGAGGATCTATTTCAGGCACTGAACGATATGGTCCATGAGTACAAGACTCTATCTCACACATTTGAGGAAATCAAGGCCGAAAACGCAAGTCTGAAAAATAGTTCGACAGAATCAAGTTCTGATGAGCTTGAGGATGTTGACAGTTTGAAGACTGAGTTGAGTAAGCTAAGAATAGAGAATGATGTGTTGAAAAATGAGACCAGTGAGCTCAAAACTGAAATCGAAATATTGAATCAAGTAGTGAGCGCCTGGAATCGGTCTTCTCGATCTCTTCACAAACTGAATGAGAGTCAAAAACTAGCCAATGATAAGTCTGGTTTGGGATTCAATAGTAGTGAATCAGTGAAGGAGAGACCAGTACTCAGTCACAGCAGGCCTATGACAAGTTCAATAAAATGAGCTTTTTCAAAGCTAATGTGATATATGACTGCTTTGAGTCGGTAAAATATGATGATCAGAACTCTCCAAAGTTGAGCGATAATGGAAAAGCTGGTATCGGCTTTTCAAAACCTGAGAGCTTCAAGCCTAACTGGCTAGGACAAAGACAAAGCGAAAGCTGGTCAAAAACCGTTTGTTCCTAACCAGCCATGACGTATCTCAAATAAGGTAAAAACTGGTTGGAAAAATACTCAGCCAAGGAGAGATTCATATGGTCAACATGTCAAATCTAAACTCAAAAGATCTCACGGTAATTCTGCACATACTTTTGTGGACCCACACACTGGAAATACCGTAAGGATAATTCAAGTCTGGGTCCCGAAAGGGGTAATCCAATCTGAACCCAAGTAAAATTGGATACCAAAAGCTGCTTGTTTGATTGCAGGATACCTAACCAGCCATGACGTATACTCAAAAGTAGGTAAAAAACTGGTTGGAAAAATACTCAGCCAAGGAGAGATTCATATGGTCAACATGTCAAATCTAAACTCAAAAGATCTCACGGTAATTCTGCACATACTTTTGTGGACCCACACACTGGAAATACCGTAAGGATAATTCAAGTCTGGGTCCCGAAAGGGGTAATCCAATCTGAACCCAAGTAAAATTGGATACCAAAAGCTGCTTGTTTGATTGCAGGATAACAGGTACAAAGCTACTAATGACTCAATTTCCTGGTACCTGGACAGTGGGTGTGCACGACATATGACAGGGAACCCAAAGCTATTGACTGATGTTGTTCCACACAAAGGAGCGAAAATTGTCTTTGGTGATAATGCACATGGTAACACTGTGGGTAAGGGCTTACCCATGGTAACATCTCTATCTCAGATATATTGGTTGTTGATAATCTCAGTTACAATTTGATTAGTATCAGTCAACTATGTGACAAATGTTACATAGTTAACTTTCAACAACACACGTGCACAGTTCAGAACTCAAATGGTATGACTGTATTGGTGGGTAAAAGATCGGGGAATACCTACATTATCGATTGGTCAGAGCAGTTGAAGTCTGAAGAGCTTTGTCTAGTAGCTGACTCCTCCAAGAGTTGGCTGTGGCATCAAAGAAAGAACCATCTAAACTTTAAAACACTTGCTAGGTTGAGTGAGCATGATATGGTTTCTGGTATGCCCAAATTAAAATTTTCTAAGGATAAGATCTGTGCAGCTTGTCAGCTTGGTAAACATATTAAATCGACTTTCAAAATAAAGACGGAAACGTTCTTCCCGTTGCCTTGAGCTCTTACATATGGATCTTTTGGTCCTATTTCAGTAACTAGCTTCGTTCTTCCCGTTGCCTTGAGCTCTTACATATGGATCTTTTTGGTCCTATTTCAGTAACTAGCTTAGGGGAACGTCCTACACCCTTGCTGTTGTTGATGATTTTTCAAAATATACTTGGGTGCTGTTTTTAAAAGCAAAATCTGAAACCGCCGACCAGCTGATACATATTTTGAAACGTTTACAAAATGATAGATCTTGTTCAGTAAACCGAATAAGAAGTGATCGCGGTACTGAATTTCTAAATTTTAAATTAACTTCTTATTTGGAAGATTTGGGAATAAAGCATGAGCTTTCAGCAGCTAGAACTCCTCAGCAAAACGGGTTAGCTGAGAGGAGAAATCGCACTTTAAAAGAATCTGCTAGATCCATGATTGCTTATTCTGATATTTCACAAAAATTTTGGGCAGAAGCAGTTAACACAGTATGCCACACTCGAACAGATCGATGATTAATAGGATGCACGATAAAACCCCATATGAGATCTGGCATGGCAAGAAACCTGACATATCTTATTTCAGGGTGTTTGGGTGTAGATGTTTCATTCATAACAATGGCAAAAAGCACCTAACAGCTTTTGAACCTAAATTTGATGCAGGTATTTTCTTAGGTTATTCAGCTGTGAGCAAAGCATACAGAGTGTTCAACACCAGAAGCTTAACAGTTGAAGAATCTGCTCACGTGGTTTTCGATGAAACAAGTTTCAAATCAAACTCAGCTGCAAGCCTTCATGATTTGTGTTCACGTCTAGAATCAACATCCCTTGAGGAATCAGACGACGACGTGCCACAAAGATATTCATTTGAGGATGAACAACCAGCAGTGGTCACAATGTACAATAATGTACAACAACATCCAACAGACGACGCTCAACCATCGACTGGACAACCAGATGCAAGCACTTCAAATTAAATGGCATCTGGACAACCAGTCGCAAGCGTTACGTATCAATTGGCATCGCAACCAACTACTGGACAACCAGCCGCAAGTCCTATTCAATTGATATCAATTCCACCGGCTGGTGACCCGGTCGCAAGTACATCACGACAACTATATTTTGACGCACAAACCAACAATGAACAATTTCAATTGGTGTCAGACAATCCAGTCGTTGCAAACCAGCCAACGACATAGGGGAAACAACAAAGAACAAATCCCATTGGACTTGATCTTCGGTGGAATAGAAATCATCCACCTGAGCAAGTCATAGGTAATTTCGAATCCCATGTTCGCACAAGAGGCCAGCTATCTCAGTATGATCATTTTGATGCTGCTTTTCTTTCGCATATAGAACCTAAGATAATAGATGAAGCCTTAGCTGACCCAAGCTGGATAGATGCTATGCAAGAGGAGTTAAATCAATTTGAACGTAATAAAGTATGGACACTTGTACCTAGACCTAAGAGTCATTCAGTTATAGGAACTCGATGGGTCTTTAGGAACACACTGAATGAAGATGGCATAGTAACAAGAAATAAGGCTAGGTTGGTTGCACAAGGTTTTAGACAAATGGAAGGAATAGACTTTGACGAGACCTTTGCACCAGTAGCAAGATTAGAGGCCATACGCATGTTCTTAGCATATGCTACATATAAAGACTTCAAGGTCTTTCAGATGGATGTCAAGAGTGTCTTTCTTAATGGCATCCTGACAGAGGAAGTGCATGTTGCACAACCTCCTAAGGTTTTAGACAAATGGAAGGAATAGACTTTGACGAGACCTTTGCACCAGTAGCAAGATTAGAGGCCATACGCATGTTCTTAGCATATGCTACATATAAAGACTTCAAGGTCTTTCAGATGGATGTCAAGAGTGTCTTTCTTAATGGCATCCTGACAGAGGAAGTGCATGTTGCACAACCTCCTGGCCATAGATCATACAAATCCAGATTTTGTTTACAAACTGGACAAGGCTCTATACGGGTTGAAGCAAGCACCCAGAGCTTGGTATGACACACTCACCAAATTCCTACTTGAGCATCAATTCATGATAGGCACAGTAGATAAGACACTGTTTGAATTTGTTAAAGATGACCATATTCTGTTAGTTCATATATATGTTGATGACATTATCTTTGGGTCATCTAACCCCAAGCTGTGCAACAAGTTTTCTAAGTTGATGCAGTACAAGTTCGAGATGAGTATGATGGGGGAGCTGATGTTATTTTTGGGCTTTCAAGTTCGCCAGTTGGAGAATGGAATATTCATCAACCAAGCGAAATATACAAAAGAACTGCTATTTGGAATGGAAAATAGTTCAGCAGCAGCGACTCCCATGAGCTCCACAATCAAACTCGACAAAGATGAAGCTGGAACTGCCATCGAGGTATCAATGTATCGTGGTATTATAGGCTCTTTGATATATTTGACTGCTAGCAGACCAGACATCATGTTTGCTGTCTGTATGTGTGCTAGATTCCAAGCAGAGCCAAAGCAATCGCATTACATTGCTGTAAAGCGAATATTAGAATACTTAAAGGGTACTTCCAACGTGGGTCTTTAGTATCCCAAAGACTCCGGCTTTCAACTGATAGGTTACAGTGATGCAGATTACGCAGGTTGCAGGATTGATCGTAGGAGCACAAGTGGAATGTGTCAATTCTTAGGGGATCGATTGATCTCCTGGTTCAGTAAGAAGAAAACATCAATTGCCACGTCAACAGCTGAAGCATAGTATCTTGCTGCTGGCAGTTGTTGCACTCAAATCCTCTGGATTCAACATCAATTGAAGGATTGTGGCATTGATGCTTCCGAAGCTCCTATTCTCTGTGACAACACAAGTGCAATAGCGATCACCCAAAACCCTGTGCTGCATTCAAGAACCAAACATATCGACATCAGGAATCATTTCTGTTAGAGTAGATGCCCAACTAGCCAACTTGTGGACGACAATCTTTATATATATGATATTCGCATTTATTATATGGCATTCTTTACTTTCATTATGTGTATGATGATTTACAATTGCGTTGAGTAAAGACCTAGAATACACTAAAGTGTATGTTAGATGTGATAGTGGTATGACGGCTATCATGAAACATATCTAATAGTCACTGTGTATTCTGAACTGTTCCTAGTCGATTGGGCCGTCAAAATGATGATAAGGCCGCCCGAGTTCGAGACTAGTATCTGCGATGCGAAGTACCACGTTTCATTGGTAGGGAGCATTGTGATGTTCTGAGCATGCAGATAGATAGTGACCTGGTGATCTATCGAACTACCCTCCTTCGGACTTTCCAAGTGGTTACCATTTGTCAAGTGGATAAGTCCGAGGTCTTGGTTGTACTGATTAGTCCTCACGACAAGAAACGTCATTGAGACTCTACATGATAGGCGTCTCACTTTGACCCGTTTGCCGACTCACTTGGGGTCGTAAGGCGTCGGGATTGGGTGAGACCCCGATGCATGTAAGATTCGATGCATCGTTGTCGAGGATTCACCGCTCGCCGACATGCGTGGATATCCTATGCTATCTGAGGGGATAATAGTGTATAAATCTCTGGCCAGAGTACTAGAAGTGTTTTAGGTAAATGTGTTTACCTAGTTACACTCGCGATGTCACTATTCGATCTCCAAGATGTACGCATAGCTATCGGATCTATAGCGACTCTCGATTTACCAATGGTCGTTGATCTGATCGGGATATATGGATTGAAAGAACCGTACTGTACGCTAACCACGGCCAACTGGTTCTTGCAGGAACTATCAGTGATACCTAGGGGATCATGGGGCGATGTTGCTAGACGCTTTACCATGATCCGATGGGCAAGTCCGGAATTGTGATTCCGGAGCCACAATGGTTGTGGGCCCACGGCTAGCTGTATCCCTGAACCATTGAGGGTCACACAAGTACTGGATTCGAGATTCCCACACGGATACTCAGCTCAATGTGTTGGGCATACGAAGAGGATTTTGGGGAGTGCGACTTCCTAAAAGTCAACAGGGGTCAAACCGGGGTTTCCCGCTGTTGAGGGGCAACACGGTCATTTTGCACTGGGGTTCTGAAAAATGGTTTTCAGATTATAGTATTCAGTTTTGTAAACTGAGTCGATCGGTCCGATCTGATCGGCGATCGAAGTTACGATGAAGTCTTGGTGATGGAGATGAACTGAATGTTCATCCGTTGGACCCGAGCCCGTTGGGCCGGTCCAAGTCCATGCTTAATTCTATTTAATTAAGCCTAAACCTAGACTTCAACAACACTTAACACTCTAACCTAACCCTAAGAGCTTCGGCCGCCTCCCTCCTCTCTCACAAATCTGCCGCCGCCGCCGCCGCCGCCGCCTCTTCGCCGGAATTTGTTCAGGCCAAATTTGACGAGGAGAATCCGTCCGTGCAGATCTCGTCAGCTCTTCTAGTGCAGCCGGATGAAGGAATCTAGTCTCCGGTCGTGGACCTGATTGGCGTTAACTACTGCAGTCTACCGTGATGTGCCGTTTTCTTTACGAAACCGGTCGGATCCAGGCACGAGTTGCCAGCAAGGTAGTGTTTTGAACACCCTATGAATGTCATAATTATTGTTTTATCGTATTGATCGTCCCCCGGACATGTTATCTCTGTTCTTCCGCTGCCTCGCCGGGGGGCGTGATCCGGATCCCAACAATTTCATCAGAGACCATGTGCTAAAGAAGGACGTCCGGTTGGAGTATGTGTCGACGGAGCAACAAGTTGCTGACATCTTCACCAAACCTCTGCCAGACGCTAAGTTTTCTTATTTTAGAAATATCTTAGGTCTTATTGAATTGTCTTGATTGTCTGGGTACTAACATTTGCAGGTTGTTAGACATCGCTTCACCCAGTTGCAAGTCATGTGTTCAGGGGGAACAGTAGACAACCAGCTGAGAGAAGCATTTTGCGTTGAGAGTATACCAGTCGCAATGTATACCAGTCGCGGTAAGTACCAGTCGTAGGGGGAACCAAGATCTGGAATGTTAAGTGTGACGTCGTCTGAATATGTTGCGTCTGGACACTCAGATGTTGCATATATACAGTCGATACTTATTCGTGACCAGATCATGCCTATCTTGCGACACATTAAAAACCTGCTGCAAGGTTATAAAACCAGACGCAGCAGTTGTGACTTAATATTTTTGGCGCGCGTCTTCTACTTTTAAAATATTTGTGTTATAAATATCCTTTGAAAACATTTTGTTCAATTAAACTATTTTGGAAAAATCTTTTACTCGGTACAATTAAAATATATTTAAAATCTTTTCCAAAAATAGTACGTGTTGCTCGATGACTGACATGTGTCTTTGTCATCATTCCAAAAGTCACATCTACACTGTTCCCAATTTTTTAACTTTTCTTATTCCTTATATACTACGGTACACTATTCACTGTCCCCTACCTTGCAACATTTGCGTTATCGTACTCTCGTATTTTCTTGTGTTCTCTCTTGCAAATACTTTTCAGGCATTCTTCACTCAGTTTACGACGGCAATGGCATCATCGCTAATTGGCAGCAGCCATCACATTGATTTTGATTCTGTTTTTAGCATGGAGGATGCGAGTCTAGAATGGGTGTTTGAATCGTTGATTACAACGGGGTTAAAGGAATTTTTGGGTTGCCCCGCCATCTTTTATGAAGCGGCTCTCACCGAGTTCTTTGCTAATGGCTCTATCAGAGATGGACTTGTGCTCAGCACTATTGGGGGAACTGCCGTTGAAATCTCTGAATTAGTTTTTGCAGCGACGTTTGAGCTACCCTCTGAGGGTCTGTCAGATTTATCAGATGTGCCGAAGAATATGGTGTTTGATGCTCGGAGCTTATTTTCTGACTCCAAAGAGCAGGTTAGCATCTCGTGTTTCAAAAAGGAATTGAAAATAGAGTATCGTCTTCTTCACGATATTCTGGCGAAAACGATTTACGTCAAGTCAGGTTCTTTTGATGCTGTAACGCGTGATAGATTCATGTTAATGACAGCTATCACGTTTGATGTAAAAATAAATTGGAGTAATCTGTTATTTGGTGTTTTGAAAGCTATGGTGACATCGGGTTCCAGGCAGGCAAAAGGTTTTGCCATTCAAATTGGTGTTGTTTTGAAAAATATACCTGGATTGGAGTTGGGCGAACCCCGTGCTTTCCCTGCTCCCAGAGCGTTGAATGAGAAGACAGTGCATAGATTTGTTCACACAATGAACAAGTTGGAATGGAGAAAACCGCAGTTTCTCCACCGGTGAAGAAAACTCCTAAGAAAAAGGCTGTGTCGAAGAAGAGACCGGTCGAAGTGATGCTGAAGCAGCACCAGTTGTGAAAAAGAAGCGCACAACAAAGGGTAAACCAGCTGCGATTGCACTAGAGGCAGTACCTCTACAAACTATTGAATCAACAGCTGATGTCCCAGATGAGCAGCCTTCCAAGCCTATTCGCAAATCACAAAATAGGAAGAGGAGGCTGGTTCTAGATGATGTTGATGAAACTGGTGAGAGTGCGGCTGAACAACCAGCTGCAGGGACTGCGACTGATGTACAAGAAATAGGTGCTGATGTACCAGTCGCAACACAACCAGCTGTGGCACCAGCTGATGAGGATCAACCAGCTGATGATCCAGATGCTATAATTGAACAAATTTTGACTCAACTAGATACAGCTGCTGTAACACAGGGTGATGATCAGCATGCCTCACCAGCAAAAGAATCTGTGTCCTGGTTTGATCTACCTTTCGAGCTTGCTCGACGAGATGCTGAAGGGTTATTATCAAGTGACACCGATGAGGATTTGGACCAAATATTCTCAGAAATTGGGACAGCTGGAAGAACAGATGGAACAGTGAGCGCTGAAAAAAATTTTGAGTTAGTAGATAAGGAAGGACCAATTACTAAAGCGGCAGGTAGCAAGCCAATTCTTGATGAGGACATGTCAATCGATGACCTTCTGTTGCAAATCTCCACTGACATGATGTTGCCATCCGTTACTGCCGCCGAAATTACCAAAATTCAGCTTGGTGAATCCATTTCAATCATGAAGTCCGGGAACGTGATGTATATCTTGCCAGCCTACCCCGCATTTCCATTCATGATAAGGGGAAAGATATTTTGGAGGAGGATGAACCTGTAAGAGGGAATCCAGCAAGGGAAACCGTGGAGTTGATTTGCAGAGATGTTGGTTTTTTGGTCCAGTTGCGAGATCAGGTTATGAAAGATGTAGTAGAATTCTTTCATTCTTTTTCTTTAAATAAGTTAGCTGATCTTGATGGTTTGAAGGCTTTGAAAGTGAAGGAGTGATGGTCCCAGAAATAGGATCGCTAAGTAAACAGGAGTTCAGAAGGGGGGGGGGTTGAATGAACTCCTTTGGATTTTTGAAATCTTTTAAAATGTTTTGGTATCTTAGTTTTATGCAAGCTTATCGGCCAACAATATTTGTGCGGAAAAAGGCCAATTAACTTGTGAACAGTGAATAACAAGCAATAATAAATAAATGCTGTATGTAAAAGATAGAGTCAGGAATTTGTTTCTGGAATTTCGGACTTCAATGTCCTACGTCTCACCTTCTTCCTCCTCGGAAGGTATCACTAGAAGATTTGATGAAAGTAGGCCTTCTACAAGCACCCGATCCCACAGCCAGCAGCTATGAAAACTCCTAGTACTCCACAACACTACACGCAGACGCAGCTGCTGGTTTACAACACTTATAAATTTTCAAACGGCTTTTTGAGAAGCCCGTTTGTTAAAGACTCAATTGGTTTAACAATGAATACAATTCTATGAGTACTGTAAAATTCTCTGGTTTCTAAGACAAAGAAACTCGATGATTCAACAGAATGAACCAGAGAATGGACTCGAAGGATTTATCTATGAAAATCAACACTTGAGTGTTCTTCGAGTCTTGTGATCTTTTTGAGTGATTTCAACAAGTAGATAGCTCTGGGAGTATTTTGACAGCGTTTCAGTAATAGCAATGGCGAGAGTTGTATTCTTCAATTTAAAATATCTGCTATTTATACTCTTCGTTCAACGGTCGATGAATCCAGATAAGGCAACAAATCCTTTTTGAATTTCTGACAGTAGTACGCCGTCAATCCTGCTCCACTACATGGTAAAATGCGTTTTGTCAGGCATGCGAATATTATTCCCATATATGTGCAATCCCGTTGTAACAACCTCTGCCAATGTGTACTATTCATCCAAAAATAGTACCAATCTCGTCTCCTTGTTTTCAGGCAATTTGAATGATTCTTCTTTTGGCCATCGATCTTTTCCAATTGAGTATACGATCGAATTTGAATCAACTTTATGCTTGCGCCTGAAACCATTACTATCGACAGATCTTTCTTTAAAGAAGATGAATGAATAGTTCCTTGCTGTTGAGAGATCTGTCGCGGTAAACAAACTAAATCCTCTTGCAAATTTCAGCACTGCTGACGTCATCATATCTGTCGGGAACATTGTAGCTAAATATGATGGTGACGTCATGATGTCTGATATTCTACTGTGGCTGAAGTCATCAAATCTGTTGAAGCAAACGATACTCATGCTGTTTCCAAAAACAATACTGTAGCGAATCTGATGTCAGCAACGAAGTACTGTTGCAAGATCTGTCGAATAAACTTATCAATGAATACGGCCCATTCTGTTGGTAGAGCAATTCACTGTTCCCGTGCTGTTGGCAGATACCATTACGATACAATAGTCAAGAGCTGTTGGCAGATATCACCATTCTCAATACTTCATCAACAGTAGATTTCTGACCCGATAACCCAAATAACCAAATCAATAAATCCACTGTTCCAAGACCCGATTCTGAACAATCCAATTTCATAACTGTAATTCAAACCGATCACTGTGGTCAGCAATGTTGATCATCGTGAAAAGATTATTCGAATTTTATCATTTAAATCCAAATCTTTTCTTATTTTTGTTATCACCAAAACTATAAATTTTATCCTAACAATTTCCCCCTTTTTGGTGATGACAAAGTATAGCAGCCGACATGAATAGATATGCAAAAGTAAATTGCACACGAACTGCTGGAAATCAAATTTCATTGACTGAGAGAATGGTACAGAAAATTTGAACAAGAGATTCTAATCAGTATCCTCTTCTTCTTTTATAAGTTCCACTTCTGCTTTGCCTACGTTCTCTCCTTTCTCTTTCTCTTTCTCTTTCCAACCTATCAGACTCCCTTCTGTCGGCTTCAATAACTCTTTCCGCGGCCTCTTCTATGCTAATGACTTGTCCACTCTCTATAATGTGTCTCCGCGCCTGTTCAGCTCTCTCTGCAAAAGTTCTAGTCGTTGGTGGAAACGTGTGAGTTTGTGTTCTCACAGTACTAGGGCGGCTGCTACTGCCTATTTCCCCCCTTTTTGGCATCACCACCTAATCGGCGATGTCACCAACTTGGGTGGAAAGGCTGAGTATATCTGCTGCTATCTTTGTTTGAAAATCCAATTGTTCGCTCTTGATAGCAGCAATTTGCCCATCCAACGCAATGATCTTGGCATCTTGTTCTCTTTGCTTCTTCTTGATATCAAATAAATCTCCAAAGATAGTGCCGACTGGAGCCATCAAGCCCTTCTTGAGATCATTGATCTGCGTTGATTTAGTGGTACCTTGCATTTCAAGAACTCGACAAGCATTCTCAAGGGACTGGCGAAGCAGAACTTGCAATTTGAGAAGATCCCCACGAACACCCAATTCAACAGCATTTACCTTGGATAATATTTCGCAGTTCGAATCATGGATGCGCTGAAAAATAGATGATCTGAGGTCTTCAAGAGAATCTGTAAGCATAGAGAAATCAACCGTTGCTGATGCGCGAGTATCTGCTTGTGCATTCAGGGGTACATCCGTAGAATCAAAGTGCACAGAGACATCAGTAGAGGAGGGACTAGAATATGGATGTGGGAAGCGGCCGGGAAAGACTCTGGACTTTGAACAAAATATAATCGCTCCTCCTGTTCAACATTGGAGAAGATAGCAGGGCCAAAAGCAAAACGCAAATCATGTTCAAAAGAATCAACCTCTGGTGAAATTGGAGACGGAGAACGGTAGACTGTGGACCCATCTGAGGAACTTAGATCAATCTCTGAATTGGTCTGGATACTAGAACCACTGAAATAGCTAACAAAAGTGTCTGTACACACCCCCTTCTGGAAATCATCTAGAAAATAGTCTGGAAGTCTTTCTACTCCTAAATTATATACAACCAACCCCTTACAAACTTGTCGTAAGCATCCATACATACCGAACCGAATCACCTCCGTGCAAACATCACGCCAGCGCCAAGTTTTGAGTAGAGATGGCGCGACATCCCAATATTGGATAGGTTTAATAAACACGTCAGTCGAAACAAAAATGTCATGAAGGTCAGGGGCTGGCATCTCTGTTTTGTTCAAGAACAACGACAAACGGCGACTGCTCCTCCAAAAATCAGGACCCTGAACAGGCGTCCAAACTCCATTCACCAAAATCACGGGCCTTACCTAACAAGTAGAATTTGCTATAGAATAGAATCGTGCAAGAACAGCACCGCTATCAACAGAGTAATCAACGATTGGGGATGGGCATGGTTGCGCTAGGGGTATTCCATGTTCACGCTGCTGAGCCAATAGATCTTCTAAGGATTTTGAATGAGCATCGGATAGTAAAGCAAATATTTGAGAGGCTGTGGCAGACCAGGGCTGGCCGAGAGTGTAAAATTGTCTATGAGACTCCATGATAGTCCTGAGCAACAGTTCTTTGTACTTAGCTAAAATGTACATCTTTCTCTTAACAGCCGTCTCCAAAGAATCCGTCGCAGCCCACTCCAACATAAACTTCTCTTTTTCTCTCAGTGCCAGCAAAGCATCAAAATTGGTCAATTTATTAATTGAGAAGGAATGAAAGAAATTTACGACATCTACCATAACCTGGTCACGGAGTTGAACTAGAAAATCCACATCTCTGCAGATCAACTCCACCATCTCCCTCGCTGGGTTCCCTCTAACCGGTTCATCCTCTACCAGAATCCCTTTCCCTTTATCATGTGAAGAAATCCGCGGGATACTGGCAGAATACAAGTCACGCTCTTGAACATCACCAAAGTTTAGGGATTCACCAAGTCGTATCTTTGTAAGCTCCACAGCAGTGACCGACGGTAGCATCAAGTCATCGGAGTTTGTAATAGAAGATCATCAATGGACATGGTCTCCTCAATGACTTGCTCACGATCAACAAATTTGTTCATCTCCTTGTCAACCACAGAACTAATGCTGCCCTCAACTCGTGTATCATTCCTTGTGTCACCAAACTCGGGTTCACTGTTCCTTGCAACAAAATCATCCAACCACCAAGCAAAGTCTTATTCAAACAATGCTTCATCAACACCCTGACCTCATCGCTCTGTCTCACTAATCCCTAACTCCAAGGTTTCCTCCAATACCTTGTCTGCTTCATCAATACTCGTAACAGCAACTGCATCAGCATCTTTAACAATTTCCTGTGTTCCCACTGTTTCATCATCAGAACCCGTGGATAAAACCAATCTCCTCTTTCGAGATTTTCTTTTGGGCGCAGGAGATTTGATAGTTGCCACAGCAGGGGTAGGATCAATAACCTGAATGGGCACCACATCATGTGCCACATTTACAATATCCAGACTGGCCTGTGAAAATGATGGTTTTGTCTTCACAGTGCGCCTCTTCTTTGGAATAGCCGACGCATTTTCCTCAGTGGCCACTCTCTTCTTTGATTCAGCAATTTCAGAAATACCCTTAACATGTGTATCATCAGCAGATGAGGACTTCTTTTTGGATTTTGGAGTCCTCTTCACAGTAGCCTCACTAACCATCCCCTGCTCCTCACGGGCATCAATTGTGGTATTCGTGGCAATGTAAGTTTTTACTGTTTTCATAGACAGAATTTTGGCACTAGGAAATGAAACACCATCGCCCATAGTAATAGTAGGCATACCCTTCAGTAAAACACCGATTTGTGCAGCAAAGCCCTTTGCTTTCTTCTGCGATCTATCCAACATGTCTTTCAAAACATTAAACAAAACTTTGCCCCAATTCACTTTCAACCCATAATGAATCGCTGTCATCATCTGGAACCGTTCAACGGTGACAGCATCAAATGAGCCTGCCTTAACAATGATGGCCTTTGCCAAGATATCATTCAGCAATCAAAATTCATATTTCATGGGTTTCTTTTTCCCATGAATATCAACCTGCTCACCTTTTCTCGAGAAGAAGCTTCTCGCATCATACACTTTATCCTTTGGTACATCAGAGTAATTCACAATCCCTTCTGTGGGTAACTCAAAAACACGTGCAAACTGAGCCTGAGAGATAGAGAAAAACTTTCCTGATACTGCTCCAGTGATATCATCACCCTGTACCAATGTCGTTTCAAAGAACTGCTATAGCTCCTTCTCATAAAACACTGATTCACAGCCCAGAAAACCTCTGAGACCACTGGTCTCCAGTGCTTTAAACATGTTGAGCATGCCGTCATGGTCATGCATCATCAATACGGACTCGAAGTTAATCTGATAAGAGTAGGTGATGAAAGCGGATGCCATTGTAGA
>KV005218.1:342597-367056 GCA_001598015.1 Dorcoceras hygrometricum
ATGTTGGTGTGACGATGCGAATGAAGGGCAACACGTGTCAATCATCCGATGGTGCGTACTATTTTTAGAAAAGATTTTGCAAATATTTTACCCGTACGGGAAAAGGTTAAAATAAAATCGACGCGCCAAAATCTTTAAAACATCACACCTAAGCAAATCTGTTTTTAATGTTTCACGGGATGGAGCGGAGTCTATTAATAGATAAGCATCAATTGTGTACAGGAGAAATCTGTTGACAGATTTCTCCTGTTCAATTGACTTCACGCTTAACAACACAGAGACCAAGTTCCCCCTATGATGTGCATCCCTTAATCAGCAACGCTTACGTAAGAAGTGCTGTTCCTTGTGAACATATGACCAGAGGCTGACGTAAGCATTGCTGTTTCTTGTTGAATAGCCTTCCAACGATAGCGCTGACGCAAGCATCACTGTTCCCCCTGAACATGTGACTCGATGCTGACGTTAGCAATACGTTTTTTCTCGATAGAGCGACTTCCAACGATGGTGCTTACGTAAGCAGAACTGTTCCCCATTAATAGGTGACCCACTGCTGATGTAAGCGTTGCTATTCAACCTGCAAAAATTGTTAGCGCATAGACAAACTTATGGCAGTTCTAAGAGACCTAATATATTCCTAAAATAGGAGAACTTAGAGTCTGGTAGAGGCTTTGTGAAGATATCAGCAACTTGTTGCTCAGTCGACACGTACTCCAACCAAACGTCCTTCTTCATTACGTGGTCCCTTATGAAGTGATGCCTAATGTCGATGTGCTTCGTTCTGGAATGCAGCACAGGGTTCTGGGTGATTGCAATCGCACTTGTGTTGTCACAGAGAATGGGAGCTTCGGAAGCATCAATGTCATAATCCTTCAATTGATGTTGAATCCATAGGATTTGGGCGCAACAGCTGCCAGCAGCAAGATACTCAGCTTCGGCTGTTGACGTGGAAATTGACGTTTGCTTCTTACTGAACCAGGAGATTAGGCGATCCCCCAAGAATTGACATATTCCACTTGTTCTCTTGCGATCAATCCTGCAACCTTCGTACTGCATCACTGTAACCGATTAGTTGAAAGCCTGAGTCTTTGGGATACCAAAGACCCACGTTGTAAGTGCCCTTTAAGTACTTGAGGATTCTTTTAATAGCAATGTAATGTGATTGCTTTGGCTCCGCTTGGAATCTAGCACACATACAGACAGCAAACATGATGTCTGGTCTGCTAGCAGTTAGGTAAAGCAGAGAGCCTATGATACCTCGATACAAAGATACCTCTATGGCAGTTCCAGCTTCATCTTTGTCCATCTTAATTGAAGAGCTTATAGGGGTTGCTGCTGCTGAGCAGTTGTTCATGCCAAACTTCTTTAGCAATTCTTTTGTATATTTAGCTTGGTTAATGAAGATTCCATTTTCTAGCTGTCGAACTTGTAATCCCAGAAAGAAAGTGAGCTCCCCCATCATGCTCATCTCGAATTTATCATGCATGAGCTTGGAAAATTTCTTGCACAGTTTGGGGTTAGTTGACCCAAAAATAATATCGTCAACATAAATCTGAACTAATAAGACGTGGTCATCCTTAACAAATTTAAACAATGTCTTATCGATTGTGCCTATAGTGAACTTATGCTTAAAAAGAAAATTAGTGAGTGTATCATACCAGGCTCTGGGTGCTTGTTTCAACCCGTATAGAGCCTTTTCCAGTTTGTAAAAAAAGTCTGGACTTGTATGATCTATGAAGCCAGGAGGTTGTGCAACATACACTTCCTCTGTCAAGACGCCATTTATAAAGGCACTCTTGACATCCATCTGAAAGACCTTGAAGTCCTTATATGCATCATAGGCAAGGAACATGCGAATGGCTTCTAGTCTAGCTACTGGTGCAAATGTTTCATCAAAATCTATACCCTCCATTTGTCTAAAGCCTTGTGCAACCAGCCTAGCCTTATTTCTTGTTACTACTCCATCTTCATTCAGTTTATTCCTAAAGACCCATCGTGTGCCAATGACTGAATGATTTTTAGGTCTAGGTACAAGTGTCCATACTTTATTACGTTCAAACTGATTGAGTTCTTCCTGCATGGCATCTATCCAACTTGGGTCAGCTAAGGCCTCGTCGATTATCTTAGGTTCTATATGAGAAAGAAATGCAGCATCAAAGTGATCATGAGATAGCTAGCCTCGTGTGCGAACAGGAGATTGAATGTTACCTATGACTTGCTCAGGTGGATGATTTCTATTCCACTGAAGATCAAGTCCAAAGGGATTTTCTCCTTGTTCCCCCTGTGTTGTTGACTGGATAAAAATGTTTGGATCTTCTGAATCTATCCAACTTGGGTCAGCTAAGGCCTCGTCGATTATCTTAGGTTCTATATGAGAAAGAAATGCAGCATCAAAGTGATCATGAGATAGCTGGCCTCGTGTGCGAACAGGAGATTGAATGTTACCTATGACTTGCTCAGGTGGATGATTTCTATTCCATCGAAGATCAAGTCCAAGGGGATTTGCTCCTTGTTCCCCCTGTGTCGCTGACTGAATAAAAATGTTTGGATCTTCCGACGCCAATCGATTATTATCATTGTTTCCTTGTGCATCAAATTCCAGTTCGAGTTCTTGCTGTTGTGTGTGAGTGCTGTTGTCAGCTTTGTCATTTACTGTTGGTATATTTGATACTGTTGCGTTAGCTGTTGGTGTATGAGAAGTAGCATTTGCTTGTGTAATGTCTGACGTAGCTAGATCTGTTGGAGTTGCATTTGTTTGCGTGGTGATTGCTTCTGCTCCAGCTGCCGTAAGATCTTGTTGAGTAATAGTATGTTGTGTATCTACTATTGGTTGTTCTTCAGCTGTGAATCTTAGTTGTGACACGTCATCATCAGATTCTTCAAGGCTCGTTGATTACAGACGTGTGCACAAGTCATGTAAGCTTGCAGCTGAGTTTGATTTGAAACTTGCTTCATCGAAAACCACATGAGCAGATTCCTCAACAGTTAAACTTCTATTGTTGAAGACTCTATATGCTTTGCTCACTGCAGAGTAGCCTAGAAATATACCTGCATCAGATTTAGGTTCAAAGGCTGTTAGATGCTTCTTACATTTGTTATGAATGAAGTATATTTAGTAAAATCATCAACAACGACTAGGGTGTAGTTCATTCCCCCTAAGCTGGTTATAGAAACAGGACCAAAAAGATCCAAATTCAAAAGCTCTAAGCTTCGGGAAGAACGTTTACCGCCTTTTGTTTGAAAGTGGATTTTATTTGTTTTCCCAGTTGACATGCTGCACAAATCTTGTCATTAGAAGAAGAGATTTTTGGCAGACCAGAAACCATATCATGCGCACTCAATTTAGCAATTGTTTTGAAATGCAGATGATTCATTTGCTGGTGCCACAACCAGCTCTTGGAAGAGCCAGCTGCAAGGCACAGCTGTTCAGGTTCCAGCTGATCTGACCAGTTGATGATGTAGGTATTCCCCGAACGTTTTTCTACCAACACAGTCAGACCACTTGGACTCTGAACCGTGCATGTGTGTTGTTGAAACTTGACTGTGTAACCTTTGTCACACAGCTGACTAATGCTAATCAAATTATATTTAAGGTTATCAACAACAAGGACATCAGAGATAGAGATGTTACCGTGGATAAGCTTACCCTTACCCACAGTGTTACCGTAAGCGTTGTCACCAAACATTATTTTCACGCCTTTGTGTGGTTTGACGTCTGATAGCAGCTTTGGATTTCCAGTCATGTGTCTCGCACATCCGCTATCAAGATACCACAATGTTGTTTCAGCTGCTGCTTTGTACCTGTTATCCTGCAATCAAACAAGCAGCTTTTGGTACCAATTTTACTTGGGTCCAGATTGGATTACCCCTTTTGGGACCCAGACTTGAATTTTCCTTACGGTCTTTCCAGTGCTAGGATCCACAAAAGTTTGTGCAAAGTTACGTGCAGGTCTATGGAGTTTTGATTTGACATTTTGACCATCAGGATCTCTTCTCGACCAAGTCTTTTTCCAACCAGGTTTTGCCTTCCCAAAGTTACGCCGCTGCTGGTTTGGAACATAGGACTTGGAACCAGCTTTCGCTTTGTCCTTGTCCAATCTGTTCTTTAACCAGCTGGGCTTGGAACTCTCAGGCCTTTGATAGCCGATGCCATCTTTTCCTTTTCCTTCATGACTTGACTGGGAAGAGTTCTGGTCATCATATCCTATCGACTCAAGGCAATCATGTATCACGCCAGCTTTGACAAAGCTCCTTTTATTGAACTTGTCATACATTGACTGTGACTAAGTACTTGTCTCTCCATCACTGCTATTACAATTGAAACCCACACCAGTTCTATCATTTGCTGGTTTTTGGCTTTCTTGTAATTTGTGGAAGGCACGAGCTGATTGGGTCCAGGAGCTCATTTCTTTAGTTAATTTTTCAACTTCAGCCTTGAGCTCGCTGGACTCACTTCTCAACAAATCATTTTCTATCTTCAGCCTACTCAACTCAGTCTTCAAATTGTTAACATCCTCAAGCTCATCAGAACTTGAATCTGTCGAACTATTTTTCAGACTTGCGTTTTCAGCCTTGATTTCCTCAAATGTGTGAGATAGAGTCTTGTACTCATGGACCATATTGTTCAGTGCCTGAACTAGATCCTCACGTGTAAATTCAACATTGGAGAAATCAAATACCTCGTTGTCATCCATGTAATTAGCCATGAGACAATGAGCTTCCTCCTGTTCACTATCACTAGAAGAGGAACTGCTGCTGGATGACTCTGAATCGCTGTCTGCCCGGCTCTTGGTGCTTTCCTCAGCCACCAACACCTTGCGATCGTACTTGCGACTGAGTCTTTTGTCTTATCTTGGTTTCATACTTCTATCTTTCGACTTTCCTTTGAATTTGTCCTTGGATCTATCAACATCCCTCTCATCAGTGTCATCATCACGCTTGTATCGCTCATCCTTCTTGTTGTCTCGTTTGTATCTATCATCTCTCTTGGGTCTGTTGCAATCAGCAGCAAAATGACCTGGACGATCACAGTTATAACAGATTAAGTCCGATGCAACTTTATCAGATTTATTAAAATTACTATAAGGAGAGGAAGGATGGGAGGATCTTCTCATGAATTTCCCAAATTTCTTGACTAAGAGGGACATTGCATCGTCGCTGAGCTGGTTAGCAGACTTGATGGTGCTAGGAGAGCATGGTTCAGCAGTTGTAGCAGCAAGAGCTTTTGTCGGCTGGGTGGTGGAGGGTCCAGCTTCCGATCTTGTCTCCAACTCAAACTCATATGCTTTTAAGTTGGCGAACAGATCGTGCAGCTCTAGCTTGTTCAAGTCCTTTGACTCCCTCATGGCCATTTTTTTCACGTCCCATTCTTTGGGTAGCGCTCTCATGACCTTCAACGCCAACTCCCTGTTGCTATATTCTTTTCCAAGACTGTTCAGTTCGATCACCACAGCGCTGAATCTTTCGTCGAATTCGGCCATGGTCTCTCCATCCTTCATTTTGATCGCCTCATACTTCTGCTGGGCCACAGTAAGTTTGTTTTCTTTGGTTTCATCATTGCCTTCACAGATCTGGGTCAGCTTTTCCCATATTTCTTTAGCAGTGGCACAGTTCTTGATCTTTTTGAACATATTCTTGTCCTTGTCCAGCGTCTTGAATAGTATATCTTTTGCCACGTTGTCCAGATTCGCCTTTTTCTTGTCTTCATTGGTATATTCATGTCTGCCTTTGGAAGAAACTGAGGCTCGCCACTTGTTACAGCAACTGCCAGATTCGGTTTCACAATCTTCAGCGGTCCTTCTATGATGACATGCCACATGTCATCATCCATGTCCGCAAGATGGGCTTGCATCCGAATCTTCCAGTCGTCGTACTCTTCCCTCGAAAACAAAGGAATTTTGTTGTGTGAGATAGACATGTTCATATATAAATAAGCACGAAACAATGACTGTTCAATAACTGAGATTGCCTGCTCTTATACCACTTGATGGTCCCAGAAATAGGATCACTAAGTAAACAGGAGTTCAGAAGGGGGGAGTTGAATGAACTCATTTGGATTTTTGAAATCTTTTAAAATGTTTTGGTATCTCAGTTTTATGCAAGCTTCTCGGCCAACAATATTTGTGCGGAAAAAGGCCGATTAACTTGTGAACAGTGAATAACAAGCAATAATAAATAATTTCTGTATGTAAAAGATAGAGTCAGGAATTTGTTTATGGAAGTTCGGACTTCAATGTCCTACGTCTCCCCTTCTTCCTCCTCGGAAGGTATCACTAGAAGATTTGATGAAAGTAGGCCTTCTACAAACACCCGATCCCACAGCCAGCAGCTATGAGAACTCCTAGTACTCCACAACACTCCACGCAGACGCAGCTGCTGGTTTACAACACTTGTAAATTTTCAAATGGCTTTTTGAGAAGCCCGTTTGTTACAGACTCAATTGGTTTAACAATGAATACAATTATATGAGTACTGTAAAATTCTCTGGTTTCTAAGACAAAGAAACTCGATGATTCAACATAATGAACCAGAGAATGGACTCGAAGGATTTATCTATGAAAAGAAACACTTGAGTGTTCTTCGAGTCTTGTGAGCTTTTTGAGTGATTTCAACAAGTAGATAGCTCTGGGAGTATTTTGACAGCGTTTCAGTAATAGCAATGGCGAGAGTTGTATTCTTCAATTTAAAATATCTGCTATTTATACTCTTCGTTCAACGGTCGATGAATCCAGATAAGGCAACAAATCCTTTTTGAATTTATGACAGTAGTACGCCGTCAATCCTGCTCCACTACATGGTAAAATGCGTTTTGTCAGGGATGCGAATATTATTCCCATATATGTGCAATCCCGTTGTAACAACCTCTGCCAATGTGTACTATTCTTCCAAAAATAGTACCAATATCGTCTCCTTGATTTCAGGCAATTTGAATGATTCTTGTTTTGGCCATCGATCTTTTCCAATTGAGTATACGATCGAATTTGAATCAACTTTATGCTTGCGCCTGAAACCATTACTATCGACAGATCTTTCTTTGAAGAAGATGAATGAATAGTTCCTTGCTGTTGAGAGATCTGTCGTGGTAAACAAACTAAATCCTCTTGCAAATTTCAGCACTGCTGACGTCATCATATCTGTCGGGAACATTGTAGCTAAATATGATGGTGACGTCATGATGTCTGATATTCTACAGTGGCTGACTTCATCAAATCTGTTGAAGCAAACGATACTCATGCTGTTTCCAAAAACAATACTGTAGCGAAATCTGATGTCAGCAACGAAGTACTGTTGCAAGATCTGTCGAATAAACTTATCAATGAATACGGCCCTTTCTGTTGGTAGAGCAATTCACTGTTCCCGTTGCTGTTGGCAGATACCATTACGATACAATAGTCAAGAGCTGTTGGCAGATATCACCATTCTCAATACTTCATCAACAGTAGATTTCTGACCCGATAACCCAAATAACCAAATCAATAACTCCACTGTTCCAAGACCCGATTCTGAACAATCCAATTTCATAATTGTAATTCAAACCGATCACTGTTGTCAGCAATGTTGATCATCGTGAAAATATTATTCCAATTTTATCATTAAGTCCAAATCTTTTCTTATTTTTGTTATCGCCAAAACTATAAATTTTATCCTAACAAGGAGAAATTAATGTTGGAATGGGCAGAAACCGAGTCACTGGAAATGGCTGTTAGGAGGCGAGTATATATTCTTGCCAAATATAGGGAGATGCTGCTTAGGAAATTCTTGGAATCACATCGCAAATACCTTGTTCCTGGGCAGTCGTGGACAGCAACAGCGTCTCAAATAATTGATCTTTTGTCTGCTGCCCACTCGAAATATCTCGAAGTTCTCGTAACACATCAGAAAGAGAATGGCCTACCTATAGAGCAACCGTGCACTTCGACGTATCTTGATACATCTATAGGTAGTGGTGCTGTACTTGACCAGTTCTTCTCTCAGGCCAAATCCAAATGTTGGATACGGCTGATGGTTTTGATTGATGGGGTATGGACACCCACTCAGGGAAATGATTTTTTGAGGAGCAGTTGTAAATTGTCTTTGTTCGTAAACAAGAAGAAGATGCCAGAACCTGTGCTCGAAGATACTTTTGTTCCGCAAGTGTTATTCATTGAACCAATACAATATTGGGGAGCGGCCCCGGCCTTGATGAAAACTTGGGCATGGCACAGAGTATGTACAGATATTGTCCGTTATCATATGTTTGGTTGTTTGAGACCCGTGCGTGAAGATGTGTGCACCGATATTGTTGTATATAATTTGGGTACTGAGCGCATCCCAGCGAGTTTTTGCAATATTTTTGCACAGGGTATTCTTACAGAGAGTTTTGTTGGCTATTTCCAAGATACAGATGTACAGAATTTTTCAGATTTTGAGGAGTCGTCTTCCGATGGATCTACTGTCTATCGTTCTCCATCTCCACTGCGTGATGAATCTCTTGCATTAGGTCCTACTGCTGCTCATGAGGAGCAATTTTAGGCATGGCACAGAGTATGTACAGATATTGTCCGTTATCATATGTTTGGTTGTTTGAGACCCGTGCGTGAAGATGTGTGCACCGATATTGTTGTATATAATTTGGGTACTGAGCGCATCCCAGCGAGTTTTTGCAATATTTTTGCACAGGGTATTCTTACAGAGAGTTTTGTTGGCTATTTCCAAGATACAGATGTACAGAATTTTTCAGATTTTGAGGAGTCGTCTTCCGATGGATCTACTGTCTATCGTTCTCCATCTCCACTGCGTGATGAATCTCTTGCATTAGGTCCTACTGCTGCTCATGAGGAGCAATTTTATTTTGTACAGAGTCCAGCCTCTACTCCTGCTACTTCTTCGGGCCAGAGACCTCTACCTCTTCTACCAGTCTGTCGATGCACTTTGATACAGATGATATTTCATTGGCTGGTGCTGCTGGATTCCGACATCATTGCCGGTTGGTCGCACTGAGTTTGTTGAAGCACTCGATGATCTACGAGCTTTCATACTACAGCGTGTTGATGATTCTAACAGTGCGATTCTATCAAAGCTCCATACGCTTGAAAGAGGCCTTCCCGACACTCTACATGATCAAGATGCCAACACACGCAAATTGATTAACATTTTTTGTCAAGATGCCCATACTATGAGTGATTTCCAGAAAATTCACTTGAATGATGTAAAGAAAACTGTTTTGGCTCAGGGCGTCACTGTTGGTGCAGATTCACTGGAAATCAGGAGGGCGATCTTGCGTCAGCTACGATTTTACGAAAGTAACCTGACCGTCCAACCTGCTATAAGAAGTGAACAATTAGAGTTTCAAGCCAAAATAGCAGCAGATCTTCTTAGCCTCTCCACCCAGATTGGTGATCTCGTCGACTATATTAGAGGCGGTGATGCCAAAAATGGGGAAGGAAGTAGCAGCCGCCCCAACCTCCTCCATCTAATGTTCAAGATCAAGGCAGTGGTGGAAATCCTGGCGAAGGTAGTGGTCCCACTGCTGTTAGATTGACAGATATTGCAGACAGAATTCGAGAAGATGATAGACGTCAAATGGAAGCGGAAAGAGAAAGAGACAGACAAAGAAGGATCAGAAGGCTGAGTAGTGGATCGCATAGAAGAAGAAGAGGACATTAGTGAGGATAAAATTTGTACAAATCTTTTGTACTATTTTCTAAGTTAATGGAATTTGAATTTTGCAGTTCGTGTGCGACTTACTTTTGCATATTAATTTATCTCGGCTGCTAAGTTTTGTCATCACCAAAAAGGGGGAAATTGTTAGGATAAAATTTATGGTTTTGGTGATAACAAAATGACAAGTTAAATCTGGATAATCAGACGCAATGTGTAGTAGTGATTCCAGTCGATAGGCTTATCCAGACGGTGGCTACAGTAAATCAGGTGTGAGGTGAAATCAGTTGTTAGCTACAATGGTGTGGTCAATCAGTCGATGGGTTATGCAGACGAGAGCTACAGTGAATTTATCTTTGGTATCGAATCAGTTGCAAGCTACAGTGATTTGTTTATTCAGACGTAGGGTTATTGATTCAATCGATGGAATAACCAGACGCAAGGAATAACCAGACGCAAGCTACAGTGGATTGTTTTACCAGACGCAAGCTACAGTGTTTTTGTATCCAGATGCAAGCTACATTGTTTTTTTATCCAGACGCAAGCTACAGTGTTTTTGTATCCAGACGCAAGCTACAGTGCTTTATATGATCAGACGCAAAAATTCAAATACTAGCTTGTGCAAAACAACAGCGTTGGAATAAGTTGAAGCGACACCGTATTGGAACCAGTTGAGAGATATAGTTATTTGTGAATCTAGTCGATGGGTAATCCAGACGCAGTGTCGTGGCTTTACCAGTTGATGATTGGAAAAACCAGACGAGAGCTACAGTGCTATATTTAACCAGTCGAGGGTTTGTAGCAAAACGATGTCGTATGGATAAGTTAAAACGTCAGCGTTTTAACTAAACCAGTCGTTGGATTTAATAAAGAACCAGTCGCTGGAAAAACGCATGTGGTATAAAGAAAACCAGTCGTTTCATACATTTAAACATCTTCCAGTCGCAACCTCATAAACAACGAAGGTGTTGAAGCTGGTGAACAAGAGAAATTTCAGGCGCAAGCGATAAAGAAATTCAAATACGATTGTTTACTCATACTGGAAAAGATTAACAGAATCGTACAAATGCCTGGAATTTAGGAGACAACGTCGGTACTAATTTGGGTAAATAGTACATATTTTCAGAGGTTGTTACACGGCTATTGCACAGATATGGAAATCGACAAATTAGCTCTGACAGTGTGCAATTTACCTTGTAGTGGAGCAGAGGATACCGTTATGAATTATCAGAATTTCAAAAAGGATTTTGTTTCCTTATCAGATGTAAATGACCGTTGAAAAATGAATACTATAAATAGCAAGCGATTTGAATCGAAGAAAACAACTCTTGCTATTGCTATTGCTGAAACTCTGCCGAATCATTTTTTGAGCCATTCCTTGTTGAAGTATTCTCAAAAAGCTCAAAGACTTGAAGAACACATCTACTGTTATTCATTGATTTATCTTCAAGTCATCCTCTGGTTCATACTGTTGAATAGTGTTTCTTTGTTTAGAAACCAGAGGATCTTACAGTCTCAATTACGTGTATTCACTGTTATATCATCATTGAGTCTGTAACAAGCGTGCTCTCAAAAGCCGTTTGAAAACATTACATAGTGTTGTAAACCAGCAGCTGCGTCTGCGTGGATTGTTGTGGAGTTACTAGGAGTTCATACAAGTGCGGCTTGTGTGATCGGGTGTCTACAGAAGGACTGTGTACATCAAATCTTCTAGTGTATCCTTCCTGAAAAGGAAGAAGGGGAGACGTAGGATATTTATATCCGAACTTCCAGAAACAAATTCTGAGCCCTACATTTTACTTTACGCATTTATTTACATCTTACTGTTCACAAATTAATCGGCTTCATTCCGCACTTTTAGTTAGCCGAGAGATTTGCATTTAACTGAGATAAGCAGCACGTATAAAAAGCTTTTGAAAAGAATTTGAAAAGTTTAAAATCGAAGAAGTTCATTCAAACCCCCCCCCCTTCTGAACTCCTGTACTTGTTTTGATCCTATTTTTGGGACCATCAATACCTCGGTTGGAAACCCCTTTTCAAGCCCGATGTTTCTGTACCAGTTTGGAGTAATGAGGAGGTTTGCTTGAGGAAGTAGATGTGAAGCTTTCTGACCTGTATTTCGTGATTTTCCGGCTGCATGAGTTTTGTTTCAGATAACCGAGGCTGTGTTGGTTTTGAACCTTAGTAGTTCTTACCTTGATCTAGGTTGAACTGTGAGGTTGTGTAGAAGCTGGTCGTTTTTTGGAGCTTCGGCCGTGAGCCGTTGAGCTTGAACCAAAACTGATTCTTAGGTATCTTAGCAGATTAGAGCCTCTCTGTTAGAACAATATTTATTAAGTTTTGGTGATAACAAAAAGACAAAATGGATTGATCGTTCAACAAGTGCTATTTCAGCAGATGGATTCTTCATGAGGATTCAGCAGATGAGTTGCATTTTGGTCTTCAGCGTGTTTTGCTAAGAAGTATAAAACGACGGCGTTTTGATAAGTTAGAACGACGTCGTGGAGTGCACAGTATAGTTTCAGCAGATGAAGTGTTCAGCAGATACTTTGTTGAAGAAGTTCAGCAGTTGGTTTAGTATATTTGTTGAAGATTGGTAAACGACAACGTTTAAGTTAGTTGGAACGACGTCGTTGGGATGCCAAGGCAAAGTTCAGCAGATGCTTTCATGAAGAGATCAGCAGAAGCGTTCTTATAGAGTTCAGCAGATGGTTAGAACATTTCGTTGTGGAACGACAGCGTTTGAGTTAGTTGGAACGACAGCGTTTTTGTAGAGTTCAGCAGATGGTTAGAACATTTCGTTGTGGAACGACAGCGTTTGAGTTAGTTGGAACGACAGCGTTTTGGATTGATTCAGCAGAAGCGTTCTTTAGTTATTTCAGCAGATGGCTACAGTGATTCAATCCAGCAGATGCTCTATTTGTTGTTCAGCAGATGTATTTCGAAGATAGCTAAACGGTGTCGCTTGAATAAGTTGACACGGCATCGTTTTTGCTAAAGATCAGCAGATGGAAAAACGCGTACGCATTTCAGCAGAGAATTCTTCTTAGCGTTTTTCCAGTCGAAGCTTTCAACGAAGATGGATGTTAGTGCTGATTTCCAAAGTAATTTCAGACGCAAGCTCTAAGTATTTGAAATACGATCGTTTGCTTATTTGGAAAAGATTTATTGGATCGTACAGTTGCCTGGAATGAAGGAAACAAGGTGGATACTATTTTGGGTGAATAGTACAAGTGTACAGTGGCCGTTTCTCTATGCTTGCACATATATGGAAAGAAGACAAATTGGCTCTGTGAATGAGCGTTTGACCTTACAAATCAGCAGAGATTACGGTGTACTATTTTGGCAGTAATTCAAACGGGATTTATTTCCTTTGGAGGATTTAATGTTACCGTTGCAGTCGAAGCCTATAAATATCAGCAGAGGCTTTGAAGAACAAAACTGGATCGCCATTCTATCTTGCTATAACGCTGCCAAAATATTTACAGAGCTTTCTCTCGTTTGATATTTCAAAAAGCTCAAGACTCGAAGAACAATTTGTTTTGATCTTCATTAGATAATCTTTCGAGTCAAATTACAGTCTCTAGCTTCGTGTTCTCATTTATATATTTGATAGAGTCTGTAAACGAACTGTCTTTTAAGAAGTTCGTAAAACGTTCAAAATCATAGTAAACCAGCAGCTAAGTCTGCATCAAGTTGTGTATCCGAACTTCCAGAAACAAACTCTCGACTCAATCTTTTATTTACGCATTTATTTTGTTTTTGCGCATTGTTCATTGTTCACAAACCAATCGGCCTATTTCCGCACATATTTTGTTGGCTGAGAAGTTTTCTTATAACTGAGATCCAAACATTTTAAAAGAACTTTGAAATAGAAAAATCGAAGGAGTTCATTCAACCCCCCCCTTCTGAACTCCTATTTGCTTAGTGATCCTATTTCCGGGGACCATCACTCTCTTGTGGCTTCTGCATGTTTTCTCCACCTTGAGCTGTTGTCTATGAGTTGTGCACCAACTGTGGTGTGAGATGCTCTGATCGTGAGATTTTTTGAGTTATTTTGAAAAGATCTACGTGAGGTACGAATTTGAGCTTATATTTACAACTTTGAGATTATCATGTGAACATATTGTGGATGTGTGATGAGCTGTCGTAGCCTTGTCGTGTGTATGTTGTGTTGCTGTAACCTTCTGTGTGAATGCTGAATTGTGTTAGGCATGTTGTTGTCTGAGCTGTCTACGTGTTGAGTTGACGTAGCTATTTTATGTGTGTACTGAGTATCAGTGTTGTTTGCATTGATTATGCTGTCGTGTATGTGGCTGTGAGCTGAGTTGCTAAGCCTAGTATTGCATGGTAGAGCCCGATCTGTTCTGTTTTATGCATGCGTGTGATTCTGAAGCTGTTTTGCTTATGCTAAATAACTATATGTTGCAAATTGTGGCTTTGCATACACGCATTTCACATTGAGATCCTACCTTGTTGTCCACATTTTGTTGTTGATCTGCGAGTACCAGGAAGAGTTCTATAGAGAAGACCTGAGACGGAGTGGGTAACTACCACACATTTTCGGTTGTACCGCTATGATACGGAGTGGGTAGTTCCCACACTCTCGGTTGTGCTACTATGGGACGGAGTGGGCAGCTCCCATACTTTCATGAGCTTAGTGCACCAGCGGGTTGAGTTGGTTGTTTGGACTTTGGTACTGCACGTGGCCATCGAGGTTCTTGTTCTGCCAGCAAAGTTTTTGTGCCTTGAGCTCCGATGATTCCTTGGTACCCTTTATGCATTGCAGACATTATATGTTACATTTGTTATTTTATAGCTGTATTATGATTGCTCTTCTTACTGAGGTTTGACCACGTTTTCTTCCTTTGGGGCTGCTTTGGCCATGTGTTTGACCATTACAAGCTTTTCAGATAGATCAACTGGTCCGAGAGATGCGTCAGCTGGTGGAGCCCCGTGAGTGTGGAGTGTCTCAGTTATATATATGCTCTATCGGGTCATTGCCAGGGGGATGTCCTGTGTAGGTTTTTTTATTGATGCACTTGAGTTTGTATGCATATATATATATATATATATATAAGTTGTGGTTATTGTTTATTCTGTTGACTTTTGATTCAAGTCGATATTTTGAGTTTGCGCGTATTTTGAAGATATTTTTTCTACTCAAGCCAAAGAAAAATTTTAACCAATTTTTAATCTTCCATATTTTTGCGTGAATTACGTGCTTATTCTTTGTTTATGAGCATCAGGCCTGAAATTTTGTATTAGAGCTTAAACTGGGATAAGCTCAATTCTTTTTCTCTCACACTCGAGTCTAAGCACGGTGATTGTCCTCCTGCATGTGCTTGGCTACTTGATTACCTGCTTTTTGTGCTTACCTTTGATGTGCCTCTTAGATGGCACCGAGGAGAGGTAGGGGTAGAGCTGATAGACATATTTTAGATGAGCCGAGAGTTTCAGAGAGTGAGGAGGATGTTGCACAGCCGAGGGTTCCTTTGTATCGTCGTGCGAGGCAGGGAGAGGTTGAGGTGGAGGATTTGAATCGAAGAGTAGATGATATGGAGTTGGTTCAGGCTAGGTTCCAACTGTTGAATCCTTCTACCTTCAATGGTGCTGAAGGTGTATTGCAGCCGAGGGATGGCTTGAGCACATGGTGGGTTTTTTTGACCGTGTGTAGTATGAGGATTAGAGGAGACTGAGCTTGGCGACTTTCCAGCTGAGAGAACTTGCGGAACTCTGGTGGAGGGGTGCTTCCCTAGTGATGACAGAGATGGGTATGGTGATCTCTTGGGAGAGTTTCTGTGCCGTTTTTCGTTAACAGTACATTCCCGAGTCGTACTACAACACCAAGGAGCGAGAGTTTGATAACTTGGTGCAAGGGAATCTAAGGTGGCCGAGTACGCTAGAAAGTTTTCTTCCCTTCTCGCCTATGTTCCCCATGTTGCTAGCCGAGAGTAAAGCAGTTCAAGAGGACCGGTTGGAGTTCTTCTGGTTCGGATAGTTCTGGTGGAGTGAGTTCGAAGTCAGAGTTCAGTGGTCAGTGCGGAGGTAGGCATAAGGCTTCCCAGTGTCTTGGAGTACGAGGCACGTGCAATACTTGTTGGCAGATTGGACAATTTGCGAGTTTGTGTCCTTCTGCTAGTGGACAAAATTCTAATCCGTCACAGCAGGGTCCTTCTGGAGGTTCTTCAAAGATGCCACATCCCCCTGCTCATCCTCAGCGATCATTTTATCAGTCGTTGGAAGCGTCTAGGTTCAGAGGGTCTTCTCAATCTCATTACTCGGGACCTCAGCGGGTTCATGTGAACACGATGTTGAGGGATCAAGCTGACGATTTGCCGGAGGAGTGATGGCAGGTATTGTTAGAGTAGATGCCCAACTATCCAACTTGTGGCGTGTGAGTTTTATTGACTCTTTGTATAACGATCTTTATTTATGAAATTCGTATTCTTTATGGCATTCTTTATCTTCATTATTAGTTTATAATGTTAATGCACCATAGTGTATGTTAGATGTGATAGTGGATATGATGGCTATCATGAAACACATCTAATAGTCACTGTGTATTCTAAACACGTTCCAAGTCGATTGGGCCGCCAAAATGAGGATATGCCTGCCCGAGCTTGAGACTAGCATCTGCAATGTGAAGTATCAAGTTTCATTGGCAGGGAACATTGTGATGTTCTGAGCATGCAGATGGATAGTGACTTGGTGATATATCGAACTACCGTCGTTCGGACTTTCCAAGTGGTTACCATTTGTCGAGTGGATAAATCCGAGATCTTGGTTGTACTGATTAGTCCTCACTACTCGAAACGTCATTGAGACTCTACATTATAGGTGCCACACTTTGACCCGTTTACTGACTCAGTTGGGGTCATTAGGTGGCGGGATTGGGTGAGGTCCCGATGCATGTAGGAGTCGATGCTTCGTTGTCGAGTATTCATCGCTCGTCTTTGTGCGTGGATATCCTATGCTATCTGAGGAGATAATAGTGTGATAAATCTCTGGCCAGAGTACTATATGTGTTTTGGATAAATAGGTTTACCTAGTAACACACGCGATGTCACTATTTGATCTCCGAGATGTATGCATAGTTGGATCTCTAGCGACTCTCGATTTACCAATGGTCGTTGATCTGATCGGGATATATGTGTTGAAAGGACCGTAATATACGCTAACCACGACCGACTGGTTCTTGCAGGCACTATCAGTGATACCTAGGGGATCATGGGACGATGTTGCTAGACGCATTACCATGGTTCGATGGGTCAGTCCGAAATTGTGATTTCGGAGTCGCAATTGTTGTGGGCCCACGACTAGTTGTATCCCTGAACCATTGAGGGTCACATAAAGGCACTATCAGTGATACCTAGGGGATCATGGGACGATGTTGCTAGACGCATTACCATGGTTCGATGGGTCAGTCCGAAATTGTGATTTCGGAGTCGCAATTGTTGTGGGCCCACGACTAGTTGTATCCCTGAACCATTGAGGGTCACATAAGTAATGGCTTCACGATTCCCGCACGGAAACTGAGCTCAATATGTTGAGCAGAGGAGGAGAATTTAGGGAGTGCGACTTCCTAAAAGTCAACAGGGATCAAATTGCAATTTCCCTAAAGTTTGGGCTAGTTTGACTATCCTTGAAACTTGGAGGGGCTAACTGCAATTTTGGACTAGATGGTCTGAAAAATTGTTTTCGCATCATAATACTCAGTTTTGGAAACAGTGCAGATCGATCTGATCTGATCGTCGATCGAGATTATGATGAAGCCACGGTGATAGAAATGAATCGAATGTTCATATGGACCTGGGCCCGCCCCAGGCCCATTGGGTTGGTTCAAGCTCATCATAAGTATACTTAAATATATGTTGACCTAGGGCTACATGCACACCTGATAACAACCCTAGCCGCCAATCCCTCCCTCTCCCACACTCCTCGGCCGCCTCCCACTCGCGCCGCCCGCCTCCCGCCGCCCGCCGCCCGCCGTTGTCCGTTGTTGTCGTGGTTGGACTTGTTCCGACCACCTCGACGAGGAGATTCCGTTCGTGGTGAATTCTTCAGCTCTTCTAGTGCAGACTGACGAAGGAGTTGTGATTCCAGTCGTGGACTGGATTAGGAGAACTACCACCGCCAACCGTTGAAGTGCCAGTTTCCCTATGAAACTGGTCGGAGCCAGGCACCTAGACGCCAGCAAGGTAACGCTCTAAAACATTATATGAATGTTTTATTGCATTTAATTTTTATGTATTGACCGTTTCCGGTGCAAAATTTTGAAACTTCCGCTGCGCCCCAGGAATGGGATCCGGATCCACTGTACATGCGCCTACAGTGGTATCAGAGCTTTGGCTCGGATCTGTCAATACATAAATTGTGCCTGTATTGCATCACATCTCGAATTTTCAAAAATCAAAAAAAAAACTTGATTAGACATTCCCTTAGTAATAGAAGGGAATCGTGAAGTCTTGAAGGCCCCCCTACCATTATATTATAATATCTCCTTGAATCCTAGATACGAACGAGGATTTACAATCTTTTCTTTTCAAAAAACCTCAGACGACATGCTTAGAATCAAACAAAGTATCAACGCTTCTACTGGGGAAGAATTCTGCGAGTTATATCAGCAGAACAGAAGAGAAGTGGGCAAATTATAGGCAATGTAGCAGTATTTTGCCTTTCCTACTGGATTTCCTGCTGGCGCCGCGCGCAGCAAGTAGCGTGCGGAGCCAGCGCACTGTAGCTGCACGCACGATGCACTGTAGCTGCGCACAGCGTGCGCTACCATGTGCACTGTTGCTGCGCGCAGCGGCCGCGTGCTGGCCGGTGGGCGTTGCGCCTGGCCGGACACCGTGCACGATTGTTGCGCACGGTGCTGCACGGTGCCTGCCACCTACCTGCACGTGCTGTGCGCGCAGGTGGCCGCCACCGTGCGCACGAGTTGCACGCGGTGGCGAGCGCAGCATGCGGCCCTGTGCCGCACGCTGTGCAAGCGGCGGTACGCCTCCGTGCGGCCGCCGTACGACGAACCCGAGGTGGTGTTGCGACACTGTTTTGACTTCTAGGATTTTTTTCGGGCCTGTCCCGGATGGCCCGAGGGGTTTTCGGGCCAATATTTGGTATTGGGCCATTTTGGTCGGTACCAAAATTAATTTTTGGAAATTTTTGAGATTTTGGGCCTAAAATTGTTTTAAGCCCAATTTGATGCATTAAAATGACAAATATGATTTTATTATAAAATGTGATTTTATAATTAATATATATTTTTTTTTTCAATTATTTGAATTGATTGTATTTTGGGATGATCGAGAGTCGTGCCCAGTGTGTTAGGTGTATGCTAGGTTTTGCAAATTTTTGGTTGGAATATTGTTGATATCTATTACAAAGTGGGCCTGGTTTATGGCCCGTTCCCACCCCTTTAAAATTGTATCCCTACTTGTCATTGACATTTAAATGTAATATTAGATTTAGTGGAAGGACTTTTGAAGATGGTGGAGATGATGATAAAAGATATTGAAGACCGAAGAATTGTAAAACTGGAAGCTAATGTAATAGGATTGCATTGCATACTGTATTTCACCTAGGACTGGACCTAGGTCCGTGCTTGGCAACCACGGACCGCATAGCTCTCGCTTATCGATCATCCCAAATTTTATATATGCGATATATCTGTTGGATCCGCGTTTTAAATTTTGATTTAAAATTAATGAGACCAAATTTCAAAATTAAAATCCCTCATTTTAAATATGATTTAAAATTAATATCAAAATTAAAAGTTTCATGGTTATATTCGATAAGATCATGAAGCTAAGGGAATTTAAATTTGTTTAAATTTTCCTACCTTCCATCAACAATGAGTGTACGTCGATGCTACCCGCATAAATGGCCCGGATCATATTATTGAGGGGGTTATGTATGCCGGAAAGCTGTACACGTCATTGACACTCGCTGTGAGTTGGTTGGAACTCTCTTTAACGTTGGCAAATATTATTGGGGACGTTAAGGGGACCGTCCTTCACAACTCAATATTGATGGGTCATCTTGACACGTAATGGTAATCGGCGTCATATTATTGGGGCCTTACTGGACGTGAGGTAAATACATGGAGATTGCACCTGTTGCATGTTGGCGACAATGGCGGATCCGGATCCCGTTTCCCGGGGGCGCAGCGGAAATCAAAAATTGCCCCGAGAAACGTTCAATACATTCAAATACAATTCTATAAACATTCATAGGGTGTTCATAGAATCGTTACCTTGCTGGCGTCTAGGCGCCTGGCTCCAACCAGTTTCACGAGGAAACCGGTACTTCAAACGGTAGGCGGCGGTAGATCGTCAATCAGGTCCACGATCGGAATCAAGACACCTTCGTCAGCCTGCATTAGAAGGACTGACGAATTCAGCACGGACGGAAACTCCTCGGCGCGGTGGCCGGAACAAGTCCGGCGAAGAGGCGGCGGCGCGTGGGTGGCCGACGGGCGGCGCGGGGGTTGGCCGAGAGGAGAGGTGGGCGGCCGTGTGTGTGTGGAGGCTAGGTATGTTGTGTTCTCTTGTGTGTAGTGCAGCCCTAGGTCTAACATAAGTAGACCAATGATGGGCTTGAACCGGCCCATTGGACCTAGGGCGGGCCCAGTCCAATATATGAACATTCGGTTCATTTAAATCACTACGGTTTCATGATAACTCTGATCGATGATCAGATCGGACCGATCGACTCAGTTTCTAAAACTGAACGTTATGATGTGAAAAACAATTTTTCAGATACCTAGTCCAAAATGACAGTTTTGCCCCTCAACTTTGGGAAATCGCAATTTGACCCCTGTTGACTTTTAGGAAGTCGCACTACCTAAAATCCTCCTCCTATGCTCAACACATTGAGCTCAGTTTCCGTGCGGGAATCATGAATCCAATACTTGTGTGACCCTCAATGGTTCAGGGATACAGCTAGCCGTGGGCCCACAACCATTGTGACTCCGAAATCACAATTTCGGACTTGCCCAACGGATCATGGTAAAGCGCCTAGCAACATTGCGCCACGTTCCCCTAGGTATCACTGATAGTGCCTGCAAGAACCATTTGGTCATGGTTAGCGTACAGTACGGTCCTTTCAACACATATATCCCGATCAGATCAACGACCATTGGTAAATCGAGAGTCGCTAGAGATCCGATAGCTATGCGTACATCTTGGAGATCGAATAGTGACATCACGAGTGTAACTAGGTAAACCCATTTACCTAAAACACATCCAGTACTCTGGCCAGAGTTTTATACAATATTATCCCCTCAGATAGCATAGGATATCCACGCATGAAAGCGAGCGGTGAATCCTCGACAACGAAGCATCGAATCCTACATGCATCGGGACCTCACCCAATCCCGCCGCCTAATGACCCCAAGTGAGTCGGCAAACGGGTCAAAGTGAGATGCCTATCATGTAGAGTCTCAATGACGTTTCGAGTATTGAGGACTAATCAGTACAACCAAGACCTCGGACTTTTCCAGTCGACAAATGGTAACCACTTGGAAAGTTCGAACGAGGGTAGTTCGATAGATCACCAGGTCACTATCCATCTGCATGCTCAGAACATCACAATGTTCCATACCAATGAAACATGGTACTTCACATCGCAGATGCTAGTCTCAAGCTCGGGCGGCCTTATCCTCATTTTAACGGCCCAATCGACTAGGAACGAATTCAGAATGCACAGTGACTATTAGATGTGTTTCATGATAGCCATCATATCCACTATCACATCTAACATACACTATGGTGCATTCTAGGTCTTTATCCAACAAAATTTTTAACATCATATAACATAATGAAAATAAAGAATGCCATAAAGAAATGCGAATATCATATATAAAGATTGTCATATACAAGAGTCTATAAAACCCACACGCCGCAAGTTGGCTAGTTGGGCATCTACTCTAACAATCTCCCACTTGTCCTATACTACTCATCAGACGCAATCCCATTGTTTCGCGATGTTTTTCAAAAAACGGTCCTCCTTCATAAGTGGATCAGCAATGTTGTCCACAGAGGCGACTCTCTCAACTGCTATGTCACCTCTAGCCACAATATCCCGGATTATGTGGTCTTTGGTGAGACCTAGGCTCCTTTGCTTGCACAACGGCACCCGTGTTGTCGCAGTACACCGGGACTGGACCAACTCCATCAGGAATGACGCCCAACTCTTGGACGAAATTCCTTATCCAAACCGCCTCCTTAGCAGCAGCTGATGCTGTGATGTATTCAGCCTCAGTGGTTGAATCCGCAATGGTGTCTTTCTTGGAACTCTTCCAAGAGACAGCCCCACCATTGAGCATGAACACAAATCCAGAGGTAGACTTCGAATCATCCACGTCACATTGGAAGCTAGAATCAGTGTAGACTTCCAATTTCAGTTCACCACCCCCATAGACCATGAATGTGAGGATTGAGAAGTTAGATTTGTGATTAATTGATTTGAATTGGGATTAATCTCGTGTGATTTGAGGAATTTGCGAAAGGGATGAAGTTCCTGCTGAATTTTTGAGTGTAGCGTTGATTTTGGAGAAACTGGAATCAGCAGGTTACTATATTGGATACTATTTCTACTATCCCAACGAGACAAAAGTGTTTGTCTCTAGGAATGCCACCTTTATGGAAAGGAAATTTCTACTTGATAGAAAGGGCAAAATAGTAGAACTCGAAGAGGTTCGAGAACCAACTGAAGTACCAAGTGAATCTCCCGCACCCACTGAGCCAGTACCAGATATGGTCGCACCTAGGAGATCCGAAAAGATCCCTAGAGCTCCAGAGAGATATGTTTTTCTCCTTTAAGATGATCAAGGTGATCAAGTTGTTGGATCTAATCCAAGAACTTTCAAGGAGGCAATTTCTGGTGCTGATTCTAATTTGTGGCTTGAAGCAATGCAGTCTGAGTTTGACTCAATACATGCTAACCAAGTTTGGACTCTGGTTAACCCTCCCGAAGGAATTGTTCCTATTGGGTGCAAATGGGTGTACAAGAGGAAACTTGGGCCTGATGGTAAGGTAATGACCTACAAGGCGCGACTTGTCGCGAAATGTTACACTCAAAGGCAAGGTGTTGACTATGATGAAACCTTCTCGCCCGTCGCAATGTTCAAGTCAATTAGAATATTGTTAGCCATAGCCGCATGGTACGACTATGAGATATGCAAATGGATGTGAAAACTGCGTTCCTTAATGGAAGCATTAAGGAAGAGATCTATATGACGCAGCCCGAGGGTTTCACATCTGTTGGAAGCGAGCATAAGGTATGCAAGCTGCAGAGATCGATCTACGGTCTCAAACAAGCATCACGGAGTTGGAACCTGAGATTCGATGAAACAATTAAGGAATTTGGTTTCATCAAGAATCCTGAGGAGCCATGTGTCTATAAAAAGTTAGTTAAAAGTGCTGTGACGTTCCTAGTACTTTATGTTGATGACATTCTACTCATTGGGAATGATGTACGAATGTTGCAGTCAACTAAAGTATGGTTGTCTAGCAGATTTTCGATGAAGGACATGGGTGAAGCATCCTATATTCTTGGAATACAGATCTATCGGGATAGATCTAGATGGATGCTCGGACTCACCCAAGCTACCTACGTCGATACCATACTTAAGAGGTTCTCTATGGAAGAGTCCAAGAGAGGACACCTACCTATGTGCCACGGGGTCACTCTATCCAAGTCTATGTGTTCAAAGACTGATGAGGAGATAGAGAGTATGGCACGTGTACCATATGCCTCGGCTATAGGTAGTATTATGTATGGCATGGTCTCGACTAGACCGGACGTCGCATATGCTCTGAGTGTCACGAGCCGCTATCAGGCCAACCCCGGCCAATTGCATTGGAAGGCCGTGAAGGATATTCTTAAGTACTTACGAAGGACTAAGAATATGTTCATGGTCTACGGGGGTGGTGAACTGAAACTGGAAGGCTACACTGATTCTAGCTTCCAGTGTGACGTGGATGATTCGAAATCAACCTCTGGATTTGTATTCATGCTCAATGGTGGTGCTGTCTCTTGGAAGAGTTCCAAGCAAGACACCATCGCGGATTCAACCACTGAGGGTGAGTACATTGCAGCATCAGCTGCTGCTAAGGAGGCCGTTTGGATAAGGAATTTCGTCCAAGAGTTGGGCGTCATCCCTAATGGAGTTGGTCCAGTCCCGATGTACTGCGACAACACGGGTGCCGTTGCGCAAGCAAAGGAGCCTAGGTCTCACCAGAGATCCAAACACATACTGAGGAAATACCACATAATCCGGGATATTGTGGCTAGAGGTGACATAGCAGTTGAGAGAGTCGCCTCTGCGGACAACGTTGCTGATCCACTTACGAAGCCCTTGCCTGGACCATTGTTTGAAAAACATCACGAAACAATGGGACTGCGTCTGATGAGTAGTTGGCTTTAGGGCAAGTGGGAGATTGTTAGAGTAGATGCCCAACTAGCCAACTTGTGGCGTGTGTGTTTTATAGACTCGTGTACAAACAATCTTTATATATGATATTCGCATTCTTTTATATGGCATTCTTTACTTTCATTATGTGTGTAATGATTTACAATTGCGTTGAGTAAAGACCTAGAATGCACTAAAGCGTATGTTAGATGTGATAGTGGGTATGACGGCTATCATGGAACACATCTAATAGTCGCTGTGTATTCTGAACATGTTCCTAGTCGATTGGACCGTCAAAATGAGGATAAGGCCGCCCGAGTTCGAGACTAGTATCTGCGATGCGAAGTACCATGTTTCATTGGTAGGGAACATTGTGATGTTCTGAGCATGCAGATAGATAGTGACCT
>KV005218.1:373719-385389 GCA_001598015.1 Dorcoceras hygrometricum
AGCGTTGATTTTGGAGAAACTGGAATCAGCAGGTTACTGTAGATCGTGCTGGTGAATTTTGAATCAGCAGAGGTGACGTCATCGTGACGAAAGGAGTGCTGCTGGTTTTGATTTAAGATTGAAGGTCTGCTGGTTTTAGTTCGAGTTGAAGTTGCTGCTGGTTGTTATTGCGTTGTATTTGGTTGCTGTTGATCAGCAGGCGCGCTTTTGCTAAAGCGTTGAGAAGCGGCGTCGTTTGATTAAGTGAAAACGCTGCGTTTTGGAGCCTGGTGTTTTGAGATCAGCAGTTAGCAGATTTGCTTTCGTATGAAATGGCGTCGTTTGAGTTAGTAGATGCTTCGTCGTTTTGCGTGATTTCTCGCAATCAGCAGATAGAATGCTTTGAGGATAGAGCTGTGATCAGCAGATGATTGTTGCGTTTGCGCGAGAGTTGTTGTCTGCTGATATTTGCTGCGGCGTCGTTTTGGTAAGTTAGAACGGTGTCGTTTTGCAGTGTTAGCGCGCGAATGTTTTCGTTTGCTTCTGCTGATTTTGTTGAAGAGTAAGAGTTGGCATCTGCTGATCGTTTCCTGCTGGTTTTGTCGACTGCTTAGCTAATCAGCAGATGTTGGATTTGAGAGAGTATAAGTAGAAGTGTCGTTCGACACTTAGAAATATTTTGAACCAGCCATATCTTATCTCTTTCTCTCCAACCCTCGTCGAGCTACTGTTCACCGAGACAATTCTTCCCTAGATTTCCATCGCATCCAGCCTTCGTTTTTGGAGATCTTTGTGGCGCTGAGTTTCCCCTGATTAGCTCTTTCGTTTGCTACCCATTTGAGTAGTTGATTGGCGCTGGAAGTGGAAGCGCGAAGCTGTTGGACTTCGAAGCTTTTGAGGAAAGCCTGTGCGAGCGTTCTGCTGCTAGCGTGAGCTGTTTGGGTGAGCAATTCTTGTAGATTTGAGCTCGGTTTTTAGTAGTTAATGCCTGCGTGGAAGTGTAGGAATTGAATTATACTTCTGGTCGTAGGATTAGCGTTTTGGGCAGTTGAATTGAGCTAAGTTATTGGTTATACTGTAACAGATTCGAGCTTCCAGGAAGTTCCTGCTGCGTGATTTGAGCCAGGAGAATCTGTTAGGTAAATTGAGGAATTGAGGTACGAATTGAGCAGCTCTTAGCAGTTTTAGACGTGAACATGCTGTGATTGATGTTGTGAATCTTGCGGATGTGAATTACGTGAATCAGTATGTTGAATGATTGAGTTACATTCTGTTTTACGTATTGTGCATTGTATGCATTGAGCATTGATATTGATTGGCATCATGCATACATCTTGAGCCTGAATTGACAGATTTGATTTGATAACCTGATTGGGTGCCACGTTGTGACTGGCCGACTCTTGAGTCGTGCCCGAAAGGTCCAACGCTATCGTCGGAGTGGTGACTACCGGATTCGAGTGTCTACCACCGAGCTGTGATGGGCTGACGGGCCCCGATGATCACGGACCGATGATTTCCACCGGCTGATTGGCTGTGTGTGGTATAGAGGCTTGATTTGAGTTGCCAGTTGATAGACTGGTCTAGCTATCCGACTTCTTGATAGCCCTCATGCATTCATAGCACTTCTATTTTGAATATCGAATATTTTGAATGAATGATTTGAAGTTCAGGCCTTTGTATTTCGAAAAATTTTTAAGCCCTGATTTTAAGCTTCCGTAATTATGCGCTTATTATGTGTTAATTGTTGGTAATTAGCACGGGGCCTGACAATGAACATATTCTTAGTCCTTCGTAAGTACTTAAGAATATCTTTCACAGCCTTCCAATGCATTTGGTCGGGGCTGGCCTGGTAGCGGCTACACTCAGAGCATATGCGACATCCGGTCTAGTTGAGATCATGCCATACATAATACTACCTATCGCCGAGGCATATGGCACACGTGCCATACTCTCTATCTCCTCATCAGTCTTTGAACACATAGACTTAGATAGAGTGACCCCGTGGTACATAGGTAGGTGTCCTCTCTTAGACTCTTCCATAGAGAACCACTTAAGTATGGTATCGATGTAGGTAGCTTGGGTGAGTCCGAGCATCCGTTTCAATCTATCCCGATAGATCTGTATTCCAAGAATATAGGATGCTTCACCCATGTCCTTCATCGAAAATCTACTAGACAACCAGACTTTAGTTGACTGCAGCATTCCTACATCATTCCCAATAAGTAGAATGTCATCAACATAAAGTACGAGGAATGTCACAGCGATTTTAACTACCTTCTTATATACACATGGCTCCTCGGGATTCTTGATGAAACCAAATTCCTTAATTGTTTCATCGAACCTCAGGTTCCAACTCCTCGATGCTTGTTTGAGACCGTATCGATCTCTGAAGTTTGCATACCTTATGCTCACTTCCTACAGATGTGAAACCCTCAGACTGCGTCATAAAGATCTCTTCCTTAATGTTTCCATTGAGGAACACAGTTTTCACATCCATTTGCCATATCTCATAGTCGTACCATGCGACTATGGCTAGTAAGATTCTAATAGACTTGAACATCACGACTGGTGAATAGGTTTCATCATAGTCAACGCCTTGCCTTTGAGTGTAACCTTTCGCGACCAGTCGTGCCTTGTAGGTCAATACCTTACCATCAGGACCAAGTTTTCTCTTGTATATCCATTTACACCCAATAGGAACAATTCCTTCGGGAGGATTAACAAGAGTCCAAACTTGGTTCGCATGCATTGAGTCAATCTCAGACTGCATTGCTTCAAGCCACAAATTAGAATCAGCATCGTATATTGCCTCCTTTAAAGTTCTTGGATCAGATCCAACAACTTGATCACCTTGATCATCTTCAAGGAGAAAACCATATCTCTCAGGAGCCCTAGGAACCCTTTCGGATCTCCTAGGTGCGACCATTTCTGGTACTGGCTCTGGAGGTGCAGGAGATTCACTTTGTACCTCGATTGGATCTCGAACCTCTTTGAGTTCTACTATTTTGCCCTTTCTATCAAGTAGAATTCCCTTTCCATAACGGTGGCATTCCTAGAAACAAACACTTTTGTTTCACTTGGATAGTAGAAGTAGTATCCAATGGAATTCTTTGGATACCCAACGAAGTAACATAAGATGGATCTCGTATCCAGATTATCTCCCACTGTCTGCTTCACGTAAGCAGGACATCCCCAAATCCTCATGTATGAGTATTTGGGTGGTTTGCCCATCTATATCTCATATGGAGTCTTATCCACTGCCTTGGTGTGGACATTGTTCAACAATATTACCGCCGTTTCGAGCGCATAGCCCCAAAACGAGGTAGGAATCTCAGTGAAGCTCATCATAGATCGAACCATGTCCATCAAGGTTCGATTACGACGCTCCGCTACACCATTGAGCTGTGGTGTGGCCGGAGGTGTCCACTGCGAGAGAGTCCCATTCTCTTTAAGATAGTCTTGAAATTCAGCACTTAAGTACTCACCACCTCGATCGGATCGAAGTGCTTTAATACTCTTGCCTAGCTTATTTTCCACTTCAGCCTTGAATTCTTTGAACCTTTCAAAGGATTCAGACTTGTGCTTCATTAAGTACAAGTACCCATACCTAGAGTGATCATCGGTAAAGGTGATGAAGTATGTGTGATCGTACTTAGTACCAATGCTAAGTGGGCCACACACATCAGTATGGATCAAATCCAATAGGCCTTGGACACGTTAAGGCTTGCCCTTGAAGGGTTGTTTAGTCATCTTTCCCTTGAGACAAGACTCACAAGTCGGTAGGGAGTTAATGTCTGACAAATCAAACATGTCACTCCCAACCAACTTGTTCATCCTACTTAGGGAAATATGACCTAGCCTAGCGTGCCAAAGTTGTGCTGGGTTTAAGCTATCATTTTTCCTTTTAATCGTTGTTGTATGTATTTCCACATCGCGAGTTGGAACGTCTTTTAATTTTAAGGTGTATAAATCGTTTTCGCGTTCCCCAATTCCAATTAAACATTCATTCTTGAAAATATTGCAAATCGAATTAGCAAACATACAAGAATATCCATCACTATCAAGCATAGAAACAGAAATAATGTTCTTTAATAATTCGGGAACAAATAAAACGTTTCTCAATAACAAATTAAAATCAGAAGACAGAAATAAATAAACATCTCCTATAGCTACTGCAGCAACTCTTGCTCCATTGCCAAGCCTCAAGTGGGTCTCACCCTCTCTAAGCCGTCGGCTTCTTGTCATTACCTGCAAATCATTGCAGATATGAGATCCACATCCGGTATCAAGTACCCAAGAAGTCGAATTAAAGAGACATATTTATTTCTATAGAGAATATACCTTTCGCAGTTTGCAACTGCTCGAGGTACTCCTTGTAGTTCCTCCTCCAATGCCCAGGCTTGTGGCAGTGGTGGCAAACATCCTCGGTCTTGTTTGGCTTGGAAGCCTTTGCCTTCGGCTTCTTGGTAGGCTTTTCCTCCTTCGCAGGGGCAGAACGCTTCTTACCCTTGCGTCTGGGCCCTTTCTTCGCAGAGGAAGATGAGCCCATAAGGAGGACGGGCCTGTCCTTCTTTATGGTCCCCTCAAACACGACCAGCATGTTAACCACCTCTTCTAGGGTGGCTGCCAGCTTGTTCATGTTGAAGTTGACCACAAAGGGGTCGAATGCAGAGGGTAGTGAGAGGAGAAGCACATCCACAGACAGCTCGTGTGGAAGTGTGATATCAAGGCCCACCAGCTTTTCAACGAGCCCAATCATACGAACCCCATGCTCGCGGACCGAAGTCCCATCGCGCATGCGGATCGTCATAAGCTCCTTGACAACGATGAACCTCTCATGTCAAGAGTTCTCCCCATACAGTTCCTTGAGATGAAAAAGTATGTCAGCAGCATACTTCGTCTTCTCAAAAAGCCGTTGCATTTCGTTGGACATCGATGCCATCACATAGCATCGAGTCTTAAGCTCGTCGTCCCACCATTGTTTAAGCGTAGTCAGCTCCTCAGGGCTGATATCGGCAGGGGCTTCCTTCGGAGGGCTCTTCTCTATCGTATAAAGAAGTTTCTCCGAAGCCAACACAATGTTGAGGTTTCGAAGCCAGTCTTGGTAGTTCAGACAGGTGAAATTGTTGCTATCCAGTATAGCAGCGAATGGGTTTTTGAACGAAGACATTATAAAGCAGTTTATACTGAAAAGAAAACAAACGTTCATTACTAACTATATATGAAAAACGCTAAGACATAAAACAGGGTCATTAGTTTTATGAATTACCCTCCCACTATTTTAACGATTTCACCACCCTCTAATAAAATTGGGAAAGCAAGTTTCCTTATTGGGTACACAGAGTCCAATCGAGTGATCATGGTCCCGAATAATATCAGCCAACCATGACCCCCAAAAGGTAGAATTCAATTGCAACCGGTGCAACCTCCATGTATTTTACCTCACGTCCAGTAAGGGCCCAATAATATGACGCCGATTACTATCACGTGTCAAGATGACCCATCAATGTTGAGTCGTGAAGGACGGTCCCCTTAACGTCCCCAATAATATGAGCCAACGTTAAAGGGAGTTCCAACCGACTCACAACAATTGTCAATGGCATGGACAGCTTTCCGGCATACATGACCCCCTCAATAAGATGAGCCGGGCCATGTATGCGGGTAGCATCGACGTACACCCATTGTTGATGGAAGGTAGGGATAATTTAAACAGATTTAAATTCCCTAAGTTTATCGAATAAACTTTTAATCTTGATATTTGTTTTAAATCGTATTTAAAACGAGGGATTTTATTTTTGAAAATTTGGTCTCATGCAATTTTAAATCACAATTTAAAACATGCGGATTCAACGTATATCAAATATATATATATATATAACTATGGGATGATCGATCGCGAGAGCTATGCGGTCCGTGGTTGTCAGTCACGGACCTGGGTCCAGTCCTAGGTGAAATGCAATATGTAATGCAATCCTATTACAATTGCTTCCGGTTTTATAGATCTTCGGTCTCAATATCTTTGATCGTCATGTTCACCGTCTTCACATTTCCTCCCACTAAATCTAGTAATTTACATTTAAATTTCCATGACAAGGGATACAATTTTAAGGGGTTGGGTAACGGGCCGACACCAGACCCACCTTATGATATCAACAATATATTACTAACCGAATCGCAATACCTAAAGCATACACCTAACACATTGGGCACGGCTCCCGATCATCCCAATCATGCAGATAATCTAATTAACATGCATAAATTAAATAATCCCAATATCAAATATTGGCCCAAAAACCCCTCGAGCCATCCGGGACAGGCCGAAAAATCCAAGGAGTCGAAAAACAGCGTCGCAATGCCGCCTCGGGTACGCCGGCGTGCGGCCGCTATTGTACCTGCGTTCGGCCGCTACAGTACCTGTGTTCGGCCGCTACAGTACCTGTGTTCGGCCGCTACAGTCCCTGCGTTCGGCCGCTACAGTCCCTACGTTCAGCCACTACAGTGCCTGCGTGCGGCCGCTACAGTACGCCCGTGCGGCTGCAACAGTACCGGCGACCAAAAAAATTTTGTTTTTTTGTTCTGATTTTTGAAAAATCGAAATCTGATGCAATAAGGCACAAACATGTATTGAAGGATCCGAGCCTTGGCTCTGATACAACTGTTGGCGACAATGGCGGATCCGGATCCCGTTTCCCGGGGGCGCAGCGGAAATCAAAAATTGCCCCGAGAAACGTTCAATACATTCAAATACAATTATATAAACATTCATAGGGTGTTCATAGAATCGTTACCTTGCTGGCGTCTAGGCGCCTGTCTCCGACCAGTTTCACGAGGAAACCGGCACTTCAAACGGTAGGCGGTGGTAGATCGTCAATCAGGTCAACAACCAGAATCAAGACACCTTCGTCAGCCTGCACTAGAAGGACTGATGAATTCAGCACGGACGGAAACTCCTCAGACGGTGGCCGGAAAAAGTCCGGCGAAGAGGCGGCGGCGCGTGGGTGGCCGACAGGCGGCGCGTGGGTTGGCCGAGAGGAGAGGTGGGCGGCCGTGTGTGTGTGGAGGATAGGTATGTTGTGTTCTCTTGTGTGTAGTGCAGCCCTAGGTCTAACATAAGTAGACCAATGATGGGCTTGAACCGGCCCATTGGACCTGGGGCGGGCCCAGTCCAATATATGAACATTCGGTTCATTTAAATCACTACAGTTTCATCATAACTCCGATCGACGATCAGATCGGACCGATCGACTCAGTTTCTAAAACTGAACGTTATGATGTGAAAAACAATTTTTCAGATACCTATTCCAAAATGACAGTTTTGCCCCTCAACTTTGGGAAATCGCAATTTGACCCCTGTTGAATTTTAGGAAGTCGCACTCCCTAAAATCCTCCTCCTATGCTCAACACATTGAGCTCAGTTTCCGTGCGGGAATCATGAATCCAGTACTTGTGTGACCCTCAATGGTTCAGGGATACAGCTAGCCGTGGGCCCACAACCATTGTGACTCCGAAATCACAATTTTGGACTTGCCCAACGGATCATGGTAAAGCGCCTAGTAACATCGCGCCATGATCCCCTAGGTATCACTAATAGTGCCTGCAAGAACCAGTTGGTCATGGTTAGCGTACAGTACGGTCCTTTCAACACATATATCCCGATCAGATCAACGAACATTGGTAAATCGAGAGTCGATAGAGATCTGATAGCTATGAATACATCTTGGAGATCGAATAGTGACATCGCGAGTGTAACTAGGTAAACCCATTTACCTAAAACACTTCTAGTACTCTGGCCAGAGATTAATTCAAAGGTATGTTCTACATTGAATTAAATATGTCTCTTAATTCGAATTCTTGGGTACTTGATACCAGAATCTCATATCTGCAATGATTTGTAGGTAATGAAAAGAAGCCGACGTCTTAGAGAGGGTGAGACCCACTTGAGGCTTGGCAATGGAGCAAGGGTTTCTGAAGTAGCTGTAGGAGATGTTTATTTATTTCTGTCTTCGAATTTTAAGTTGTTATTGAGAAACGTTTTGTTTGTTCCCGAATTAATAAAGAACATTATTTCTGTTTCTATGCTTGATAGTGATGGATATTCTTGTCCTTTTGCCAATTCTATTTGCAATATATACGAGAATGAATGTTTTATTGGAATTGGGGAACGATAAAACGATCTATACACCTTAAAATTAAAAGAAGTTCCAACTCGCGATGTGGAAACACATACAAAAACTATTAAAAGGAAAACGATAGCTTAAACCCGGCACAACTTTGGCACGCTAGGCTAGGTCATATTTCCTTGAGTAGTATGAACAAGTTGGTTAGGAGTGACATGTTTGATACGTCAGATATTAACTCCCTACCGACTTGTGAGTCTTGTCTCAAGGGAAAATGACCAAACAACCCTTCACGGGCAAGCCTGAACTGCTCAAGTCCTGTTGGATTTGATCCACACTGATGTATGTGGCCCACTTAGCATTGGTACTAAGTACGGTCACACACTCTAGGTATGGGTACTTGTACTTAATGAAGCACAAGTCTGAGTCCTTTGAAAAGTTCAAAGAATTCAAGACTGAAGTAGAAAATCGGTTAGGGAAAAGTGTTAAAGCACTACGATCCGATCGAGGTGGAGAATACTTAAGTGATGAATTTCAAGACTATCTTAAACAGAATGAGATTCTCTCACAGTGGACCCCTCCGGCCACATCACAACTCAATGGTGTAGCGGAGCGTCGTAATCGAACCTTGATGGACATGGTTCGATCTATGATGAGCTTCACTGAACTTCCTACCTCGTTTTGGGGCTATGCGCTCGAAACGGCGGTAATGTTGTTGAACAATGTCCACACCAAGGCGGTGGATAAGACTCCATTGTTGGGGAACCGTGGCCGATCTGGATCACGCCTCCCGGCGAGGCAGCGTAAGAACAAAATTTGGGTCGGGAGACGATCAATACAATTCTAAAACATGCAATCTATGAACCATTCATAGGGTGTTTTGATGATTACCTTGCTGGCAACTCGTGACTGGCTCCGACTAGTTTCGCGAGGAAACCGGCACTTCACGGTAGGCGGCGGTAGATTACGTCAATCAGGTCCACAATCAGAAATGATCTCCCTCCGATCAGCCTGCACTTGAAGACTGATGGATTTTATCACCAACGGATTCTCCTTGAAAAGTTGGCCGGAGCAAGTCCGGCGAAGGAGGCGGCGGCGGCGGCGGCATGAGGAGAGGAAGGGAGGCGGCGGCTTTTAGAGAGACTAGGGTTAGGGTTAATTATGATTGTACTTGTTAAGTTATGAAACTCTTAAGTCTAATTAAATAGACTTAGTCATAGTCTTGGACCGGCCCAACGGGCCCGGGTCCAACGGATGAACATTCGGTTCATCCCTATCACCGTGACTTCATCATAACTCCGATCGCCGATCAGATCGGACCGATCGACTCAGTTTCCAAAACTGAATACTATGATCTGAAAAACCATTTTTCAGAACCCCAGTGCAAAATGACCGTTTTGCCCCTCAACAGCGGAAATCACGATTTGACCCCTGTTGACTTTTAGGAAGTCGCACTCCCCGAAATCCCCTTCCCATGCTCAACACATTGAGCTCAGTATCCGTGCGGGAATCTCGAATCCAGTACTTGTGTGACCCTCAATGGTTCAGGGATACAGCTAGCCGTGGGCCCACAACCATTGTGGCTCCGGAATCACAATTCCGGACTTGCCCATCGGATCACGATAAGAGCGTCTAGCAACATCGCCCCATGATCCCCTAGGTATCACTGATAGTGCCTGTAAGAACAAGTTGGTCGTGGTTAGCGTATAGTACGGTCCTTTCAATCCATATATCCCGATCAGATCAACGATCATTGGTAAATCGAGAGTCGCTATAGATCCGATACTGTAAGAACAAGTTGGTCGTGGTTAGCGTATAGTACGGTCCTTTCAATCCATATATCCCGATCAGATCAACGATCATTGGTAAATCGAGAGTCGCTATAGATCCGATAGCTATGCATAATCTTGGAGATCGAATAGTGACATCGCGAGTGTAACTAGGTAAACCCATTTACCTAAAACACTTCTAGTACTCTGGCCAGAGATTTATACAATATTATCCCCTCAGATAGCATAGGATATCCACGCATGTCTGCGAGCGGTGAATCCTCGACAACGATGCATCGACTCCTACATGCATCGGGGTCTCACTCAATCCCGTCGCCTTATGACCCCGAGTGAGTCGGCAAACGGGTCAAAGTGAGACGCCTATCATGTAGAGTCTCAATGACGTTTCGAGTCGTGAGGACTAATCAGTACAACCAAGACCTCGGACTTATCCACTCGACAAATGGTAACCACTTGGAAAGTCCGAACGAGGGTAGTTCGATAGATCACCAAGTCACTATCTATCTGCATGCTCAGAACATCACAATGTTCCCTACCAATGAAACATGGTACTTCGCATCGCAGATACTAGTCTCTAGCTCGGGCGGCCTTATCCTCATTTTGACGGCCCAATCGATTAGGAACTAATTCAGAATACACAGTGACTATTAGATGTGTTTCATGATAGCCGTCATACCCACTATCACATCTAACATACACTATAGTGCATTCTAGGTCTTTACTGAACGCAATTGTTAATCATCATACAACACAATGAAAGTAAATAATGTCATAAATGAAATGCAAATATCATATATAAAGATTGTCATATACAAGAGTCTATAAACCCACACGCCACAAGTTGGCTAGTTGGGCATCTACTCTAACAATCTCTCACTTGCCCTAAAGCCAACTACTCATCAGACGTAGTCCCATTGTTTCGTGATGTTTTTCAAACAACGGTCCAGGCAAGGGCTTCGTAAGTGGATCAGCAACGTTGTCCGCAGAGGCGACTCTCTCAACTGCTATGTCACCTCTAGCCACAATATCCCGGATTATGTGGCATTTCCTCAGTATATGTTTGGATCTTTGGTGAGACCTAGGCTCCTTTGCTTGTGCAACGGCACCCGTGTTGTCGCAGTACATTGGGACTGGACCAACTCCATTAGTAATGACGCCCAACTCTTGGACGAAATTCCTTATCCAAACCACCTCCTTAGCAGCAGCTGATGCTGCGATGTACTCAGCCTCAGTGGTTGAATCCGCGATGGTGTCTTGCTTGGAACTCTTCCAAGAGACAGCACCACCATTGAGCATGAATACAAATCCAGAGGTTGACTTCAAATCATCCACGTCACACTGAAAGCTAGAATCAGTGTAGCCTTCCAGTTTCAGTTCACCACCCCCATAGACCATGAACATATTCTTAGTCCTTCGCAAGTACTTAAGATTATCCTTCACAGCCTTCCAATGTAATTGGCCGGGGTTGGCCTGGTAGCGGCTCGTGACACTCAGAGCATATGCGACATCCGGTCTAGTCGAGATCATGCCATACATAATACTACCTATTGCCGAGGCATATGGCACACGTGTCATACTCTCTATCTCATTATCAGTCTTCGGACACATAGAATAAGATAGAGTGACCCCGTGGCACATAGGTAGGTGTCCTCACTTGGACTCTTCCATAAGGAATCTCTTAAGTATGGTATCGATGTAGGTAGCTTGGGTGAGTCCGAGCATCCGTTTTGATCTATCCCGATAGATCTGTATTCCAAGAATATAGGATGCTTCACCCATGTCCT
>KV005218.1:386749-408568 GCA_001598015.1 Dorcoceras hygrometricum
TGTGGCCGGAGGGGTCCACTGTGCGAGAATCCCATTCTCTTTTAGATAGTCTTGAAATTCAGCACTTAAGTATTCACCACCTCGATCAGATCGAAGTGCTTTAATACTTTTGCATAATCGTTTCTCTACTTCAGCCTTGAATTCTTTGAACCTTTCAAAGGATTCAGACTTGTGCTTCATTAAGTACAAGTACCTATACCTAAAGTAATCGGCGGTAAAGGTGATGAAGTATGTGTAGATAGTCTTGAAATTCAGCACTCAAGTATTCGCCACCCGATCAGATCGAAGTTGCTTTAATACTTTTGCATAATCGTTTCTCTACTTCAGCCTTGAATTCTTTGAACCTTTCAAAGGATTCAGACTTGTGCTTCATTAAGTACAAGTACCTATACCTAAAGTAATCGGCGGTAAAGGTGATGAAGTATGTGTGATCGTATTTAGTACCAATACTAAATGGACCACACACAAAAGTATGGATCAAATCCAATAGGCCTTGAGCACGCTCACCCTTGCCCTTGAAGGGTTGCTTAGTCATCTTTCCCTTAAGACAAGACTCACAAGTCGGTAGGGATTTAATGTCTGACAGATCAAACATGTCACTCCTAACTAACTTGTTCATCCTACTTAGAGAAATATGACCTAGCCTAGCGTGCCAAAGTTGTGTTGGGTTTAAGCTATCATTTTTCCTTTTAATCGTTGTTGTATGTGTTTCCACATCGCGAGTTGGAACGTCTTTTAATTTTAAGGTGTATAAATCGTTTTTGCGTTCCCCAATTCCAATTAAACATTCATTCTTGTAAATATTGCAAATCGAATTAGCAAACATACAAGAATATCCATCACTATCAAGCATAGAAACAGAAATAATGTTCTTTATTAATTCGGGAACAAATAAAACGTTTCTCAATAACAACTTAAAATCAGAAGACAGAAATAAATAAACATCTCATATAGCTACTGCAGTAACTCTTGCTTCATTGCCAAGCCTCAAGTGGGTCTCACCCTCTCTAAGACGTCGGCTTCTTGTCATCACCTACAAATCATTGCAGATATGAGATCCACATCCGGTATCAAGTACCCAAGAAGTCGAACTAAGAGACATATTTATTTCGATATAGAACATACCTTTCGCAGTTCGCAACTGCTCGAGGTACTCCTTGCAGTTCCTCCTCCAATTCCCAGGCTTGTGGCAGTGGTGGCAAACATCCTCACTCTTGTTTGTCTTGGAAGACTTTGCCTTTGGCTTCTTGGTGGGCTTTTCCTCCTTCGCAGGGGCAGAACGCTTCTTTCCCTTGCGTCTGGGTCCCTTCTTCGCAGAAGAGCCCATAAGGAGGACGGGTTTGTCCTTCTTTATGGTTCCTTCAAACACTACAAGCATGTTAACCACCTCTTCAAGGGTGGCTGCCAGCTTGTTCATGTTGAAGTTGACCACAAAGGGGTCAAATGCAGCGGGTAGTGAGAGGAGAAGTACATCCACCGACAGCTCGTGTGGAAGTGCGATATCAAGGCCTGAAAGCTTTTCAACTAGCCCAATCATATGAACCCCATGCTTGCGGACTGAAGTCCCATCGCGCATGCGGCTCGTCATTAGCTCCTTGACAGCCGTGAACCTCTCATGTCGAGAGTTCTCCCCGTACAGTTCTTTGAGATGAAAAAGTATGTCAGCAGCATACTTCGTCTTCTCAAAGCACCGTTGCATTTCATTGGACATCGACGCCATCACATAGAATCGAGATTTAACCTCATCGTCCCTCCATTGTTTAAGCGTGATCAACTCCTCAGGGCTGATATCGGCAGGGGTTTCCTCCGGAGGACTCTTCTCTATCGCATAAAGAAGTTTCTCCGAAGCCAATACAAGATTGAGGTTGCGGAGCCAGTCTTGGTAGTTCAGACCGGTGAACCTGTTGCTATCCAGTATAGCAGCAAGTGGATTTTTCATCGAAGACATTATATATGCAGTAATACTGAAAAGGAAAACAGACAAACATCACTAACTATATATAAAATAATCGCTAAAACATAAAACAAGGTCGTTAAGTTTTATGAATTACCCTCCCACTATTTTAACGATTTCACCACCCTCTAATGAAATCGAGAAAGCAAGTTTCTTTAGTGGGTACACGGAGCCCAATCAAGCGATCATGGACACGAATAATATCAGCCATCCATGACCCCCAAAAGGTAGTTTCCGATTGCAACCGGTGCAACCTCCATGTATTCACCTCACGTCCAGTAAGGGCACAATAATATGACGCCATTTACTATCACGTGTCAAGATGACCCATCAATGTTGAGTCGTGAAGGATGGTCCCCTTAACGTCCCCAATAATATGAGCTGACGTTAAAGGGAGTTCCAACCGAACTCACAACGATTGTCAATGGCGTGGACAGCTTTCCGGCATACATGACCCCCTCAATAATATGAGCCGGGCCATGTATACGGGTAGCATCGGCGTACACCCATTGTTGATGGAAGGTAGGGATAATTTAAACAAATTTTAAATTCCCTTAGTTTATCGAATAAACATTTATCTTGATATAAGTTTTAAATAGTATTTAAAACGAGGGATTTTATTTTCTAAAAATTTGGTCTCATGCAGATAATTTAAATCAAATTTAAAAACATGCGGATTCAACTAACTATATATCACATATATAATAAAAAACATTGGGATGATCGATCGCGAGAGCTATGCGGTCCGTGGTTGCCAGCCACGGACCTGGGTCCAATCCTAGGGGTAATGCAACATGCAATGCAATCCTATTACAATGCTTCCGGTTTTACAGATCTTCGGTCTTCAATATCTTTGATCGTCATTGTCCACCGTCTTCGGATGTCCTCCCACTAAATCTAGTAATTTACATTTAAATATACCATGACATATAAGGGATACATTTATCAAGGGGTGGGAACGGGCCACAAACAGGCCCACTTCAAATGATAATCAATAATATTAATACAACCGAATCACAAAAACCTATCGCATACACCTAACAAATTGGGCACGACTCTCGATCATCCCAACCATGCAGATAATCTAATTAACATGCATAGATTAAATAATCCAATTATTTATCCACAAAATCATATTTCAATTACGAAATCGCATTTTATAAATAAAATCGTATTTTGTCGATAAAATCAAATTTTAATCAACAAAATCATATTTAATTTATAAAATCATATTTCAAAATTAAAATGGTATTTTGCAATTTTAATTGTATCAAATTGGGCTTAAAACAATTCTAGGCCCAAAAATCTCAAAATTTCAAAATCGACCAAAACAGGCCCGATATCGAATATTGGCAAACTTCACGGGCTGCCCGGGATAGGCCCGAACTAAACCTAGAAGGAATCAACCGTAATGACATCGCCGGAGCATCGTCGGGCGGCGGCCGCCGGCGACGGTCGCCACCATGAAAATCGCACGGCAGCAGCCGCATAACGTCGCGCCAAGCGCGACGCACGGCCGCGCGTAACGTCGCGCGCCCAACAAGTGAGCACCGGCCAATGGTTGCGCCAGCCAGTGGCGCAACCGTGCACAAAACAGCGCACAACAATCGGCCAGCCATCGCGCATAAATATGCGCAGCCGCGATGATCATCGCGCGCCATGAGCGGCGCACAGCAGCACGTTGCTGCTCCGGTATAGTGCAACCAGTGCCCGTGAACGGCCAGCCATGGTCGGCCATCAAGCACGATGATCGCGCGGGTAGCAGCAACCATTGGCGCAACCCTGCGCGAGCCAGTGCGCGGCCGCACGCGCACAATCGCGCACGGATGATGGGGCCGCCGCTCGCGGCGGCGGCCGACGGCTTCGATTCCAAAAACTTTGTTTTCAATTCTGGAAATCAAGATCAGATACAATATGGCACAATTGTATTGATCAGATCCGAACCTTGGCTCTGATACCACTGTTGGGGAACCGTGGTGGATCCGGATCACGCCTCCCGGCGAGGCAACGGAAGAACAAAATTTGGGTCGGGAGACGATCAATACAATTCTAAAACATAAAATCTATGAACCATTCATAGGGTGTTTTGATGATTACCTTGCTGGCAACTCGTGCCTGGCTCCGACCAGTTTCGCGAGGAAACCGGCACTTCACGGTAGGCGGCGGTAGATTACGTAAATCTGGTCCACGACCGGAAACGATCTCCCTTCGAGCAGCCTGCACTAGAAGACTGATGGATTTTATCACCAACGGATTCTCCTCGAAAAGTTGGCCGAAGCAAGTCCGGCGAAGGAGGCGGCGGCGGCGGCGACAAGCGGCGGCGGCGGCGACAAGCGGCGGCGGCGGCGGCGTGAGGAGAGGAAGGGAGGCGGAGGATTTTAGAGAGACTAGGGTTAGGGTTAATTATGATTGTAGTTGTTAAGTTATAAAACTCTTAAGTCTAATTAAATAGACTTAGTCATAGTCTTGGACCGGCCCAACGGGCCCAGGTCCAACGGATGAACATTCGGTTCATCCCTATCACCGTGACTTCATCATAACTCCGATCGCCGATCAGATCGGACCGATCGACTCAGTTTCCAAAACTGAATACTATGATCTGAAAAACCATTTTTCAGAACCCCAGTGCAAAATGACCGTTTTGCCCCTCAACAGCGGAAATCACGATTTGACCCCTGTTGACTTTTAGGAAGTCGCACTCCCCAAAATCCTCTTCCCATGCTCAACACATTGAGCTCAGTATCCGTGCGGGAATCTCAAATCCAGTACTTGTGTGACCCTCAATGGTTCAGGGATACAGCTAGCCGTGGGCCCACAACCATTGTGGCTCCGGAATCACAATTCCGGACTTTCCCATCGGATCACAGTAAGAGCGTCTAGAAACATCGCCCCATGATCCCCTAGGTATCACTGATAGTGCCTGCAAGAACCAGTTGGTCGTGGTTAGCGTACAGTACGGTCCTTTCAATACATATATGCCGATCAGATCAATGACCCTTGGTAAATCGAGAGTCGCTATAGATCCGATAGCTATGCATACATCTTGGAGATCGAATAGTGACATCGCAAGTGTAACTAGGTAAACCCATTTACCTAAAACACTTCTAGTACTCTAGCCAGAGATTGATACACTATTATCCCCTCAGATAGCATAGGATATCCACGCATGTCTGCGAGCTGTGAATCCTCGACAACGATGCATCGACTCCTACATGCATCGGGGTCTCACCCAATCCCGCCGCCTTATGACCCCGAGTGAGTCGGAAAATGGGTCAAAGTGAGACGCCTATCATGTAGAGTCTCAATGACGTTTCGAGTAGTGAGGACTAATCAGTACAACCAAGACCTCGGACTTATCCACTCGACAAATGGTAACCACTTGGAAAGTTCGAACGAGGGTAGTTCGATAGATCACCAGGTCACTATCTATCTGCATGCACAGAACATCACAATGTTCCCTACAATGAAACATGGTACTTCGCATCGCAGATACTAGTCTCAAGCTCGGGCGGCCTTATCCTCATTTTGACGGCCCAATCGACTAGGAACTAATTCAGAATACACAGTGACTATTAGATGTGTTTCATGATAGCCGTCATACCCACTATCACATCTAACATACACTATAGTGCATTCTAGGTCTTTACTCAACGCAATTTTTAATCATCATACAACACAATGAAAGTAAAGAATGCCATAAATGAAATGCGAATATCATATATAAAGATTGTCATATACAAGAGTCTATAAACCCACACGCCACAAGTTGGCTAGTTGGGCATCTACTCTAACATCCATATGAGATATGGATGGGAAAGCCTCCCCTGCTTACATGAAGCAGACAGTGGGAGATAAGCTGGATAATAGATCCATCTTATGTTTCTTCATTGGGTATCCAAAGAATTCTATTGGATACTGCTTCTACTATTCCAATGAAACAAAAGTATTTGTCTCTAGAAATGCCACCTTTCTGGAAAGGAAATTTCTACTTGATAGAAAAGGCAAGATAGTAGAACTTGAAGAGGTTCGATAACCATCTGAAGTACCAAGTGAATCTCCCGTACCTCAAGAGCCAATACCAGAAATGGTCGCACCTAGTAGATCCGAAAGGGTTCCTAGGGCTCCTGATAGATATGGTCTCCTCCTTGAAGATGATCTGTAAATGGATATACAAAAGAAAACTTGTGCCTTATGGTAAGGTATTGACCTACAAGGAACGACTGGTCTCGAAAGGTTACACTCAAAGGCAAGGTGTTGACTATGATGAAACATTTTCACCAGTCTCAATGTTCAAGTCAATTAGAATACTACTAGTCATAGCCGCATTGTACGACTATGAGATATGGCAAATGGATGTGTAAAATGCGTTCCTTAATGGAAACATTAAGGAAGAGATCTATATGACGCTGCCTGAGGGTTTCACATCTGTAGGAAGTGAGCATAAAGTATGCAAAGTTCAGAGATCGATCTAGAGTCTCAAATAATCATCGAGAAGTTGGAACTTGAGATTCGATGAAACAATTAAGGAATTTGGTTTCATCAAGAATCCCGAGGAGCCATGTGTATATAAGAAGGTAGTTAAAAATGCTGTGACATTCCTTGTACTTTATGTTGATGACATTCTACTCATTGGGAATGATGTAGGAATGTTGCAGTCAACTAAGTGTGGTTGTCTAGTAGATTCTCGATGAAGGACATGGGTGAATCATCCTATATTCATGGAATACAGATCTATCGAGATAGATCAAAAAGGATGCTCGGACTCACCCAAGCTACCTACATCGATACCATACTTAAGCGATTCTCTATGGAAGAGTCCAATAGAGGACACCTACCTATATGCCACGGGGTCACTCTGTCAAAGTCTATGTGTCCAAAGACTGATGAGGAGATAGAGAGTATGACACGTGTGCCATATGCCTCGGCAATAGGTAGTATTATGTATGGCATGATCTCAACTAGACCGGATGTCGCATATGCTCTGAGTGTCACGAGCCGCTACCAGGCCAACCCCGGCCAAATGCATTGGAAGGCTGTGAAAGATATTCTTAAGTACTTACGAAGGACTAAGAATATGTTCATGGTCTATGGGGGTGGTGAACTGAAATTGGAAGGCTACACTGATTCTAGCTTCCAATGTGACATGGATGATTCGAAGTCAACCTCTAGATTTGTATCCATGCTCAATGGTGGTGCTATCTCTTAGAAGAGTTCCAAGCAAGACACCATCGCGGATTCAACCACTGAGGCTGAGTACATCGCAGCATCAGCTGCTGCTAAAGAGGCGGTTTGGATAAGGAATTTCGTCCAAGAGTTGGGCGTAATCCCTGAAGGAGTTGGTCCAGTCCCGGTGTACTGCGACAACACGGGTGCTGTTGTGCAAGAAAACGAGCCTAGGTTTCACCAACGATCCAAACATATACTGAGGAAATACCACATAATCCGGGATATTGTGGCTAGAGGTCACATAGTAGTCGAGAGAGTCGCCTCTGCAGACAAAATTGCTGATCCACTTATGAAGCCCTTGCCAGGACCGTTGTTTGAAAAACATCACGAAACAATGGGACTGCGTCTGATGAGTAGTTGGCTTTAGGTCAAGTGGGAGATTGTTAGAGTAGATGCCCAACTAGCCAACTTGTGGCGTGTGGGTTTTATTGACTCTTTGTATCTTTATTTATGGAATTAGTATTCTTTATGGGATTCTTTATCTTCATTATTAGTTTATAATATTAACAATTGTGTTTGATAAAGACCTAGAACGCACCATAGTGTATGTTAGATGTGATAGTGTATATGATGGCTATCATGAAACACGTCTAATAGTCACTGTGTATTCTAAACACGTTCCTAGTCGATTGGACCGCCAAAATGAGGATAAGGCCGCCCGAGTTTGAGACTAGCATCTGCGATGTGAAGTATCATGTTTCATTGGTAGGGACATTGTGATGTTCTGAGCATGCAGATGGATAGTGACTTGGTGATCTATCGAACTACCCTCGTTCGGACTTTCCAAGTGGTTACCATTTGTCGAGTGGATAAGTCCGAGGTCTTGGTTGTACTGATTAGTCCTCACTACTCGAAACGTCATTGAGAATCTACATGATAGGTGCCTCACTTTGACCCGTTTACAGACTCAGTTGGGGTCATTAGGTGGCGGGATTGGGTGAGGTCCCGATGCATGTAGGAGTCGATGCTTCGTTGTCGAGGATTCACCGCTCGCCTTTGTGCATGGATATCCTATGCTATCTGAGGAGATAATAGTGTGATAAATCTCTGGCCAGAGTACTAGATGTGTTTTGGGTAAATGGGTTTACCTAGTAACACACTCGATGTCACTATTTGATCTCCGAGATTTATGCATAGTTATTGGATCTCTAGCGACTCTCGATTTACCAATGGTCGTTGATCTGATCGGGATATATGTGTTGGAAGGATCTGTATGCTAACCACCACCGACTAGTTCTTGCAGGAACTATCAGTGATACCTAAGGGATCATGGGACGATGTTGCTAGGCGCTTTACCATGGTCCGATGGGTCAGTCCGAAATTGTGATTTCGGAGTCGCAATTGTTGTGGGACCACGGCTAATTGTATCCCTGAACTATTGAGGGTCACACAAGTACTGGCTTCACGATTCCCGCACGGAAACTGAGCTCAATGTGTTGAGCAGAGGAGGAGGAATTTAGGGAGTGCGACTTCCTAAAAGTCAACAGGGGTCAAATTGCAATTTCCCTAAAGTTTGGGCTAGTTTGACTATCCTTGAAACTTGGAGGGGCTAAACTGCAATTTTGGACTAGGTGGTCTGAAAAATTGTTTTCGCATCATAATACTCAGTTTTGGAAACTGTGTAGATCGGTCCGATCTGATCGTCGATCGGGATTATGATGAAGCCACGGTGATAGAAACGAACCGAATGTTCCCGCCCCAGGCCCATTGGGTTGGTTCAAGCCCATCATAAGTCTACTTATATATATGTTGACCTAGGGCTACATGCACACATGATAACAACCCTAGCCGCCAATCCCTCCCTCTCCCACACTCCTCGGCCGCCTCCCACTCGCCGCCTGTCGCGTCGGCGCCCGCCGCCGTCCGTTGCTGTCGTGGTTGGACTTGTTCCGACCACCTCGACGAGGAGATTCTGTTCGTGGTAAATTCGTCAGCTCTTCTAGTGCAGACTGAAGAAGGAGTTGTGATTCCAGTCGTGTACCGGATTCGGAGAACTACCGCCGCCAACCGTTGAAGTGCCAGTTTCCCTGTGAAACTGGTCGGAGCCAGGCGCCTAGACGCCAGCAAGGTAACGCTCTAAAACATCCTATGAATGTTTTATTGCATTTAATTGTTATGTATTGACCGTTTTCGGTGCAAAATTTTGAAACTTCCGCTGCGCCCCGGGAACGGGATCCAGATCCGCCGCTGCGCCAACAGGTATTTGCTTTGCTTTTGGATTATCCGGCATGAGTTTTGTGTTGATACGATAATATCACACTTGTTTACATTTGATCCATTGTGCTTCAGTGTGGGTTGATCCTACCCCACCTTGTTTGTGTGATCTGGTGTTGGTTGTTACTCCTGTTGGTTTGAGTTGGATTGTCCTGTGAGATAGTGCTGAACTGTATTTTTAAGTTTGAGGAGTATATTTTAGTGACATCCCCATTGTTCGATAGCCCTTGACGTCTTCCCAGATGACGTTCCTAGCTTTCCTTCGAAACAAGAGACTAATTCAGCATTAATTTGGTGCCGGGATCTGCCCCGACTTCTAGAGTTCCCTTGCCGTTGTGCACCCACTGTATTGATGATTTTCGACGATAGCTAGGTCGATGTTGCTGCTTACCCAGTGGGATAGGAATTTCTTTGTAGAAGTGGATTGGAGTCTATCCATCAGGCACTGGTGTTGAGCTGATTTGTGCAGAATGTAAGGTCTTGGAGTCTAAGTAAGATGGATCAACTTAGATGGGATCTTCGGACGTGAATCGTGAGCTGACCTTAGGCTCTTGTGAACTGAATAGAAATATCTGATCAGGTAGCATGTCGTTGTGGTTCGTGTTGAGTTAAGCTTTCATATTTGAGCCGAGCTGGACGTTTTGAGCTGAGTAGCAGCATATAGTCCTTGTTGATCGTTTTCCCATGCCTGTCCGAGTTGACTGTGCAGTTTTGTAAGCTAAGTTGAGCCAGAGAGCCCTGCGCTTGCTCATTTAGCTCAGGTTTTTGGGTTTACTGTTGTGTATTCTCAATCGCCGAAGGAGCGGGAGTCAGCTTAAAGCATTCTCGATTTACTACTGTCCCTGATTTGATTGTAACCTTAGGATCGAGAGGTGTTTCGATGTGTTCCTATGCTTATGCGTCTAGCTGTGCTCCATTGGAATTGGGAAACATGCGTAAGGAATTAATTACCCATTTATCTCGTTTGGGCTGAGGTTGTGAGATGTTTTGGGTAGTAGTTGATAGACCGTTCAAGTAAGCCCACTCTATGTCCCTTTGGTGTGACAGGTTCTTTGAAGAAGATGACGAGGTGGTATGTCAATCATGTAGCGAGATTGCATTGTGTGCCGGTGTCGATAGCGTTCGACAAGGATTCTTGGTGTACTTTATGATTTTGGCAGAGCTTGGAGACATATTTGGAGTCTCGATTGGCTACGAGAGCATCTTAGCACCCAACCAGATGGCCAAACTGAGCGGACCATGCAGATTCTGGGAGGCATGCTATGAGTATTAGTGATGGATTTTGATGGTGATTGACATTCCTTGTCTTGGTAGATTTTTTGTGTTGTGTTAGCTACCAAGTGATGTTCAGGATCACATAATTGAGGTTTTGCACGATAAGTAGTGCAGATCGCTTTATCGACTGGAAGAAGTTGAGGAAAAATCAGTGATCTTCACAGAATTTGTGCAGCATGTGAAGGACCAAGAGGATATGATTCGATCAAGAGCAAAGGCTACACGAGATCGCAAAGCCAGATTGTGCTTATAAGGTGTGGATCTTTGGAGTTTCAGGTTTTTGATCGTGTACTTCTTGCGAGTCTCTCCTTCTAGATTGTGATGGGATTGGGATTGAAGGTAGGTTTGTTAGAGTAGGTGCCCAACTAGCCAACTTGTGGCATGTGGATTCTTGTTGACTCTATGTAATACGATCTTTATTTATGAAATTCGCATTATTGTATGGCATTCTTTATCTTCATTATTATGATTACAAATTGTTAGATAAATACCTTGAATTCACTATACTGTATGTCAGATATGATAGTGGATTTGATGGCTATCATGAAGCACATCTAATAGTCACTGTGTGTTCTAAACTAGTTCCTAGTTAATTGGACCATCCAAAAGAGGATAAGGGCCGCCCGAGCTTGAGACTAGCATCTGCGATGCGAAGTACCACGTTTCATTGGTAGAGAAAAAGTGATGTTCTGAGCATGCAGATGGATAGTGACCTGGTGATTTATCAAACTACCCTCGTTCGGACTTTCCAAGTGGTTATCATTTCTCGATGGATTAATTCCGAGGTCTTGTTTGTACAGATTAGTCCTTACTACTCGAAACTTCATTGGGACTCAACATGATAGGTGCCTCACTTTGACCCATTTACCGACTCCGTTGGGGTATCAAGTGACGAGATTGAGTGAGGTCCCGATACATGTAGGAGTCGATGCTTTGTTGTCGAGGATTCACCTCTCGCCCTTATGCATGGATATCCTATGCTATCCGAGGAGATAATCGTGTAAAAAAATTCTGACCAGATTAATAGATGTGCTTTAGGTAAGTGGGTTTACCTAATAGCACATGCGATGTCGCTATTTGATCTCCAAGATGTATGCATGGCTATCAAATCTCTAGCGAATCTTGATTTACCAATGGTCGTTGATTCGGTCGGGATATTTGAGATGAAAATATCGTACTATATGCTAACATTGACCAATTGGTTCTTGAAGGCACTATCAGTGATACCTAGGGGATCATGGGGCGATGTTGCTAGACGTTTTACCATGATCCGATGGGTAAGTTTAAAAATATATTTTTGGAGTCACAAAGAGTTGTGATCCCACGGCTAGCTGTATCCCTGAACCATTGAGGGTCACAAAAGTACTGATTTCCCAATTCCCATATGGATATCATACTCAAAGTGTTGAGTATAGTAGGAGAAGGTTGGAAGTATGACTTCCTAAAAGTAGCTAAGGGAGTAGGAATTCCATATTTAGCTAATGAGAGTAAACCTGCCATATATAGATTTAGTGGTATGAAAATTTGATTTTACATCATAATGATCAGTTTTGTAAACTGAGCACATTGGTTATATCTGATCATCGATCGGGATTATGATGAGACCATAATCGAGGGAGTCGAAACGAAATTTCACAATTTGAGTTTAACCGAATGTTCACAGTTTGAGTTGAACCGAATGTTCACTGTTTAGTTCAACTCAAACTCTATCCCTCCATCTATAAATATGGCAATGAGGAGACACTTTCAAAAGTGAGAAAGAAAAACCCCACTTGATTATTGAATCATAACTCTCCTCTCCCCTCCCATCCACTCTCGGCCTCCTCCCATCGCAGCTGCCACCGTTGCTAGCCGCCGTTTCCACGTGCCTCTAGACCCCTTTTCGGCCGTCTTGGCAAGGAGATTCCCTTCGTGACAATTCGCTGTGCTTTCTAGTGCAAGGCAGCGAAGAAATTTGGAAACCGATCATGGACCGGATTTGGCGAACAATTCGATATTCAACCGTTGAAGTGATAGTGTCGCATAAAATAGGAATAGTCTGTGCCGAGCGTGAAGTTTCCAAAGGTAAATATTTCTAAACATTCTATGCATGTTTAGCTTTTGTTTTATTCACGTATGAGCATTCCCGGGCACAAAATTTTAAAACTTCTGCTGCGTCCCGGGAGCGTGATCCTGATCCCCTGCTGCTCCAACAAGGTTATCTTAGATTCATCATTCTATATGAGAGTATTCGAACAGATTGGATCTTTGGCATGCAGATTGCGGATGCCGGCTGAATTGTTGTCGATTCATGATGAGTTCATGTGTCTAAGCCGAGGAAGTGCGAGCCAGATCCTTCCTTTGTGTTGAGGACTGATAAAGTTGAGCTGGACCAGACCATAAGATGTATTGTATATCCAGTGAGAATTCTGGACAGAAAGGAGAAACAATTGAGGAATAAGACCATACCTTGGCTTTTTGGTGTGGTGGAGCTGGTGTGGTAGAGAAGAGGTTACCTTATCAGTGGCAACCTAGAGGTGGAAAGAGTAGCCTCATCCTTTTTGAGTACTGAGTTCTCCCCTGGGTGCTTCGGTGTTTTGTTGGTTTTCAGTCTATGCTGTGATCTGTTTTGGTTGTGCAGACTGTTACTTTTGATTTCGAGGATGAAATCTCTTAAGGTGGGGAGAATGTGAGGACTGTAATTAGCCCAAAATTATCAATGGCCCAATCAGTCCAGATTAGTGGTTTACTAATCAAAATTAATCAGACTAGGGAGTATCGGTTGAGATGGATCAGCTTGGACGCAAGCTGATCCTATGGTTCGTGCAAAGCTGATAACGGAATATGCCTTGGGTTTCGGTTTTGACCAGCACGGGTGCGAGCTGTTTGAGTGGCCTATGCTGATCTATGGAGTGCAAGCTGATTTGTGTTCGCTGGAGAATTGTACCAGTTTGGAGTGCAAGAAGGAGAGGTTTAGCTTAGAATCTTGCTGTGCAGTTGTGAGCTGGATCCGATCGGGTGCAAGCTGACAGGTGAGTCATGTGTTTCGATTAGCCGTGCTGGGAAAGTGAGCTGAGTTGATACTGTTGTAGCGTGAACCAGTTCAGTAAAACGCTCTGATCTGATAGCAGTTTAGGAAGTAGAAGTAAGCTGGATGCAGCTTTGGGAGTTACGCAGAGTCGCAAGCTGAGTTTACCCTTGAGAGCTGGGTTGACCATCGCGAGCTGGTATGAGTATGTACCTTGAGACGTGGGTGCGTGACCTGATCTGAAAGCATCATGAACTGTATGAGATAGTGAAATCTGAATAGCACATCACAAGCTGACCTGAGCGATGCGTACTGAGTTGATTACTCTAAGCTGATCTGTGTACTGCTAGCTGAGATGAGATTACACGACCTGAGCTGGACGATGTATGCTGGCCTGAGGGCTGTGAGATGTTGTGGATGAGTGCGACCTGAGCTGGTCAGCATGTTCTGAGCTGAGTGATATAATATGAGCTGTCGTAGCACTTACTGTTCAGGAGATCGAGCTGAGCTGAATACTCAATGCTGATCTAAGATCGGGAGCTTTGTTGATAGTCGCAAGATGTTTTGAGGACAACAGCGTAGTAGCGAACAGCTTGGGGATTTTGTTGTATGAGCGTAAGTGAGTTCAGCTTAAGGATGTTCTGGGTGCCATGAGCTGAGTGTTCAGATCACGAGTGTTGTGCCGCGTCAGTTAGTGGTATCAGCTCAGGTGTAAGCTTGTAGTATCATCTTGTTCAGACCAGTGCTGTTTGTGGTCTTCAACTTAGGTCAGAGTTGTTCATAGTTATCAGAACTGACGAGAGCTATTTATGGTTTTAGCTTTGGCGAGAACTGTTCGGTATGCGTAAGCTGGTCAGTGCGTGATGTGGCCTGTTGCTGCGAGCTGAGCCACTGAGCATGTCGAGAGATGTTCCAAGCTTAGGTGCTGTGAGCTGAGAGCATCACGGGATATTTTGGTTGTCATAAGTTGGATATAGAATCCTGAGCTGAATTGATAGGGTGTGATCTGGACTGAGTTTGTGTAAGATGTTTGGTGGTACTGTACAGTTTAACCTATGCTGAAATCTGTGATCTAATCTGCCAGTGTGATCTGTACTATTGTGCATGGCGCAAGCTGTTTGTGCGGTCGGATTTGGATGAGAGCTGATCTTCACTTCTGTACTGGAGAGCATGCGATCTGTATGCATGAGATCTGAGAGTGGTTCGTAAGCTGAATCGTACGTGAAAGCTGAAAGGTGTGCGAAAGATGAACAGATGAGAGCTGTGCTGTTGGGAGTGAGAGCTAGTTTAATACACAAGCTGAGCTGTTTTGCCTCGGCTGAATGCGGAGTTGAGGTCCGAGCTGATCTGGGATCACTGTAGCCGTGATCTGTTGAGAGTGAGTATATATACCCTATCGTTGACCACCACTTAGTCATTTTTAGACCACACATCTCCTTATCTTCTTCAGGAAGCTCTCGACAGATATTTTCCAAACCCTCGTCATCACTATTCACCCGAACTAGTATTTTCCAGATCGCCGGAGATTGGTCGGTCAATTTTGAGTGAGATTACCTCGGTTTAAAACCCCTTTTCAAGCCCAATGTTTCTGTACCAGTTTGGAGTCATGAGGAGGTTGGATTGAGGAAGTCGACGTGAAGCCACGTACCTGTATTTCATGATTTTTCGGCCGCATGAGCTTCATTTCAGGTAACCGAGGATGTTAGTGTTGTTTTCGAACCTTAGTTGTTCTTACCTTGAGCTAGTTGAACATGAGGTTGTGTAGAAGATAGCCGTTTTTTGGAGCTTCGGCCGTGAGCCGTTGAGCTTGAACCAAAACTGATTCTTAGGTATCTTAGCTGATTAGAGCCTCTCTTGTGGCTTCTGGCATGTTTTCTCCACCTTGAGCTGTTGTCTGCGAGTTGTGCTCAACTGTGGTGTGAGCTGCTCTTATCGTGAGCTTTGTTGAGTTATTTTGACAATATCTACATAAGGTACGAATCTGAGATTATATTTACAGATTTGAGATAAGAATGTGATCGTATTGTGGATGTGTGATGAGCTGTTTTAGCCTTGTCGTGTGTATGTTGTGTTGCTGTAACCTTCTGTGTGAACGCTGAATCGTGTTAGGCATGTTGTTGTCTGAGCTATCTACGTGTTGAGTTGACGTAGCTACTTTATGTGTGTACTGAGTAGCCGTGTTGTTTACATTGATTATGTTGTCGTGCCTGTGGTTGTGAGCTGAGTTTATAAGCCTAGTATCGCATGGTAGAGCCTTATCTGTTCTGTTTTATGCATACGTGTGATTCTGAAGCTGTTTTGCTTATGTTATATAACTATATTTCTGCAAATTGTGGCTTTGCATAAAAGCATTTCATATTGAGCTCCTCCCCTCCCTTGTTGTCCACCTGCTGTTGTTGATCTGCGAGTACCAGGAAGAGTCTGTTGAGAAAACCTGAGATGGAGTGCGTAACTCCCACACATTTTTGGTTGTACCGCTATGATACGGAGGTGGTAGTTCCCACACTCTCGGTTGTGCTACTATGGGACGGAGTGGGCAGCTCCCACATTCCATGAGCTTAGTGCACCAGATGGTTGAGTTGGTTGTTGGGCCTTTGGTACTGCGTGTGGCCATCGAGATTCTTGTTCTGCCAATAGAGTTGTTGTGCCTCGATCTGCGATGATTCCTTGGTACCCTTCATGCATTGCATGACATTATATGTTACATGTGTTATTTATAGCTGTATTATGATTGCTCTTTGTACAGAGGTTTGACCTCGTCTGTTTTCCCTTGGGGATGCTTTGGTCGTGTGTTTGGCCATTGCAGGCTTTTCAGGTAGATCAGCTGGTCCGAAAGATACGTCAGCTGGTGGAGCCCCATTATTTTTGAGTGTCCTAGTTAAATATATGCTGTATCGAGTCATTGTCAGGGGGATTCCCTGCATAGTTGTTTATTTATTTAGTTGATTGAGTTTGTATGCATTTATACATATAAGTTGTGGTTGATGTTTATTTTGTTGACTTTTGACTCAAAGTCTATATTTTCAGTATGCATGTATTTTGAAAATATATTTTCTGTTCAGGCCAAGGAAAAATTTTACCACTTTTTAAGCTTTCGTATTTTTGCGTTCATTGCGTGCTTATTCTTTGTTTATGAGCACCGGGCCTAACAAAGCTCAAGCCTATTGCACATTGGTTTCAATTCCATCATATTGGTGTCATCAAAATCCCGATCGACGATCAGTGTCAGGCCTCGTGCACAAATCAGAGCAAAACCACATAAAACACAACGCGGAAGATAAAATAGTGGAAAATTTTTCGCTTTAGGCCTGACGGTTTAGAATATATAATTTAAAATACAACCATACTTAAAATATCCCAGTTTACAAACACTCAGTACAACAGTACAGCATTTAAACAAATACAAGTACTACAGCATACAACTGAATCCCACAAGCACAGGGCATTCCCCGGCTGACAGTAATAGTACATATATGCTATACGCTAACTAGGACACTCTAACCACCTCCTGGGGCACCTCCAGCTGGGTCAAAGCCACGACCAGCAGAGAAACCTGGGAAACCTGAAACTACACACAGGCAACAAACACAAGCCCCAGAGGGACATCGGGGTCAAACCCCAGTACGGAGAGCAACTGAAAAACAGCAATAGACAGCAACAGATAAAAATGCAGATGCTATGCATGAGGAACAGGGCAACAGCCGAAGGCTACAACCACAGCAGGGAGCCAAAGAACTCAGGCATAGATCAACAGCTGACAACAGATTCTGCAAAGATAGTGGCCACGGTGTGTGTACAAGCATATGGGAATTACCCACTCATCTCTACACCACACCCGATACCAGATGCTTCACAACTTCTCAACCTACCGTTGCCCAACTCATGAACTGTGGTAGTTAACCACTCGGCTCATAGTGGCTAACTAAACCCAGCAGGGAGATGAGAGTGCGGTATTGCCGCTCGCCCTCGCATCCTAGCATGCAAAAGAACAGTACAACAATGCAAGGCTACAAGATCTGAACTGGATATGACAAATGTGTATGCAATGCAACAGCTTGCCATATAAATCACGAAACATATGCAGGCAACAACAATACAGAGCAAACACAGCATTACACATAATATCCATGCCAAATCCATGCTGTAAGACAAGATCACATCCGTACCTCAAACCCTCTGTGCACTACAACCAGGGTCCAAGCAATTCAGAGCCACCACCTGCTAAGCCAAACACAAGCAACTACTCAAGGACCGAAGCACAGAAAAGCAACAGTTGGGAGCTACAACTCGACCAGTGCTACCCTACCTCTCTAACACAACAGAAAACTCTAAACCAAGCTTAAAGGTAGGATCTATACTTACCCCAAAAAGCTAGGACGGTATGCTAACAGACTACACAAGGGAGATGTCTTCGTGCACCTCACCAGCTTAAAGAAAACGTCCGAAAGCAATATCCAAATGAAGCGTCTCAGCAAGAGGAGTCCAACGCTACCACTCTCACTTCAATCGGATCTGTCTACCGTCGGCAATCGAAGAAGATAAGGTTCGGTGAACAGTAGCTAGGGTATCGCGATAGAGTTTTCTATCGAGAAATATTTCTAAGTATGGAAACTAGATACTCAATTCGAAGACCATGTCCTCTTATTAAGTCAAAGCTGCTCACAGCTGAAGGAACAGTACCCACCAACACTTAGGCTATCACAACTGATATTCCCGCTAGATCCGAATCTCTCAACTGATCTCTCTCTAAGCCAAAATAGATCTCTACTAACTCAAACGACGTCGCAGAGAACTACTGTCGTAACTGGACACGTCACCCGCTACTCACTTCTGAACAACTAACCAACATCTGATAGCAACGCAACACCAGATCTCTCACACAGCTTAGAGCTAACGCAACCCACGGCTGAGTCTTCTCCGCTAATCCAAAACGCTGTCGTTCCAACTAATCCAAAGGACGACGTATAAGCACCCGCTACAAAACACGCTAGGAAACATCTGAATGCTCACGATAACAGACTTCTCCTCAAAACTGGAAACCAACAAACCAGCAACAACTGCTTATGTCACCACTGCTGAATGCTAGCACTAAGCGATGACCCACGCTAGCTTCTGAACAGATCTCAAGCCAAAGTTCTAACTCTTCAGACTTGATCCAAGGACTAAAACAAAACCCGATAGCTTTCCAAGAATAACAACTCAAATATGATCTCAATAAAACCCGATTAATTAACTCAATTAATCTCATCAGCTTTCGGGTCTCACAATCAGATTGGACCAAACAGTGCAGTTTTTAAAACTGTACAATATGATGTGAAAATAATTTTTAAAACCACATAATCTAAAAATAGCAGTTAGACCTTTATCAGCTAAAAGGAAAGTCGTATTTTCCCTAGTCAATTTTTGGAAGTCAAACTCTCAACCTTCCCCTACTACACTCAACACTTTGAGTACCATATCCGTATGAGAACTGAGAAACCATTACTTGTGTGACCCTCAATGATTCAAATACATCTAGCCGTGGACTCACAACTCTTTGTGAATCTGAAAACATATTTTCGGACTTATCCATTGAACCATGATAAAGAATCTAGAAACATCACCCCATGATCCACTTGGTATCACTGATAGTGCCTGCGAGAATCAGTTGGTCAAGGTTAGCATATAGTACGGCTCTTTCATCTCGTATCTCCCACCGAATCAATGACCATTGGTAAATTGAGAGTCGATAGAGATTCGATAGCCATGCATACATCTTGGAGATCAAATAGTGACATCGCATGTGTTACTAGATAAACCCATTTACCTAAAACACATCTAGTACTCTGGCCAGAGATTCGTCACACTATTATCTCCTCAGATAGTATGATATCCACGCACCAAGGCGAGCGGTGAATCCTCGACAACAAAACATCAAATCCTACATGAGTCGGGACCTCACCCAACCCCTCCACCTGATGACCCCAACGGATTCGGTAAAAGGGTAAAAGTGAGGCACATATCATGTAGAGTCTCAATGATGTTTCAAGTAATGAGGACTAATTTGTACAACCAAGGCCTCGGACTTAATCCACTCGACAAATGATAATCATTTGGAAAGTCCCAACGAGGGTTGTTCGATAGATCTCCGAGTTACTATCCATCTACAGGCTCAGAAATCTCAATGTTCCGTACCAATGAAACGTTGTACTTTGCATCGCAGATGCTAGTCTCAAGATCGGGCGGCCCTTATCATCTTTTGGATGGTCCAATCAACTGAGAACTAGTTTAGAACACACATTGACTATTAGATGTGTTTTATGATAGCCATCAAATCCACTATCACATCTAACATACACTATAGTGCATTCAAGGTCTTTATCCAACACTTTCTAATCATAATAATGAAGATAAAGAATGAAATAAATATATGATTTCATGAATAAAAATCGTTTTACATAGAGTCAAGAGCCCACATGCCACAAGTTGGCTAGTTTGGCACCTACTCTAACAGTACTGTATTGCTGAGTAGCACGTACTGGTTTGAATAGTGCGAGCTTATCTGATACCTCAAGATGGTGTAGCGTGCTGATCTTGTCTGTGCTGTTTAGTGCTAAGCTGGTCTGAGGGTCCCGTGCTGATCTATTGATGCTGAGCTGATGTGTTGTTGCACGTGTTGATTGTAGCGTATCGATTTGATATGAACGGAACAGAGAGTCAGTTGGGTGTAGTACTGGGTGTCCCGAGCTGGTCGGTGGTTACTCTAGATCAGATCGGGATAATTTAAGTTATATATTTAGAATTTGACCATGTGTTAGCCATTTCCCGACACCTATATATTTCGTATGCCCTGAGAGTCCGAGCTGATATCCCCATCGCGAAACCCTTGACACTGTTCACTCGAACCTTATCTTCTCTGATAGCAAATGGTAGATGGCTCAGCTTGGAGCAAGGTTGGTACCATTGGACTCCTCTCTCCAAACCCGTGATTTCCCTACCATTTTTGGAGCCAGTGGTTGGCCAGAGAAAAAGCTCGACATTGGAGAAGCGAGATGTTTTCTTTTCATTTTCCGACTGTTTGGCTTTCAGTTCAGGCTGTGCATTGTAAGTTGATACTGTAACGACCAGATCATTTAGAAGTCCTCAGTTAGAAAATTTTGAGGTTGAGGGATTACATTGCTATTTCAAATTGATTCTTGAATATTTCAGTCTATGTTATGATCAATCTTTATATTATTATGGATTGATATTCAAATGCTAGAATACAAGTACCGTAGATGTTTAGTAACTTCTACGAACCAAATGGATCCTCTATTTTAACTAAAATTCTCGGTTTCCATGCACATCTTTTGTTTTGAAAAACAGAGCACGCTTTCTTAAGAATTTTGCATATTGAAATAACGTGTTTGTTTTCCTTAGTCATGGTAAATCATATAAATAGGATCTTAAGCTGCTTCATGCATCATTACTTTCAAATCAAATCATATTAAGCGGTGCTCGCTCTCAGAGAAGCCGAACCAAAATACTTTCAAAGTGTTTTAGAGGAAACAGGCGGTGCGCAAGAAGTGTATTGAATTTTCTGCTGTTCTTGTGTTAAAGATACCAGGCAAGTAAACTTGTTTTCCTTAGTCATGGTAAATCATATAAATAGGATCTTAAGCTGCTTCATGCATCATTACTTTCAAATCAAATCATATTAAGCGGTGCTCGCTCTCAGAGAAGCCGAACCAAAATACTTTCAAAGTGTTTTAGAGGAAACAGGCGGTGCGCAAGAAGTATATTGAATCTGCTGTTCTTGTATTAAAGATACCAGGCAAGTAAACTCTGTTTCTTGCTCACTCAATAGAAAGCATATATTCAATTCTGTTTTTATGTTTACGTACGAGTTTTAAAAGAAGAAGGTTTCGACTGTTCTTCAAAGACAAACCATAAAGTTCATGCGCTGTTTTTATGAAAAAGTTGAGTTACTGTAATTTTGATTCAAGGATGATTTAGAAAATGTTTTGGTGATGTTATTCTAAGGAATTCCCGAGTTTCCAGTAATTCATCCATCGAAGTAGCTTACAAGTAGCTTATTCGATTCTTTCCAGAAGTTTTAGAAAGTATGTCGAAGTCTTTAGAGGAAGGTAACCTTCGTAGTTCATGGTTATCTACAATAGGAAAG
>KV005218.1:420197-432730 GCA_001598015.1 Dorcoceras hygrometricum
GAGCCATAGTGCTAAGACTGATATCAGGAGTTTGATCAAACGAAATGGACCAAATGTTTAAAGTATTGTCATAATTTTCCCAGAAAATGAAAGAAGAGCACGAGAGTGATTACGATCACAGCTCTTAAGAGATGTTTAAAGAAAATGTTTTCAGAATTGATTCATGCTTATGCTTTCGATTACTACTAGACTTCATAAGTTATGTTACGCTTGTTCATTCTTAAGCGTAAAGTTCAGACTCCAGTATGTACCAGTTCTTGAGCAATTGTATTCTTACTTTTGTTATTCCAGATTTTACCTGCTGGGCCTTTGGCTCACTAGTTTTTGTTGAGTGCAGGTGAATTACAGCAGGAAGATGGAGGGAGATGAACAGGATGGAAGGAATGTGTTTATCGTGGACAATAGAGTTTAGTTTTCTTCTGTTTCGAAGTTCATAGTTTCTTTTTGAGAACACTGGTGTATTGTACTGAATATTCTGGTTTAAGTTGTATCAAAACAAGACTTCAGAATTTGTTATGTTTTCAACCAGACGTTATCACACTACGAGATGCATTATTGGCAGATTGATATAGTTGTTCTCTTCATTTCCGCACCATTGCATAAATTATTCTAGATTTCTTACCCCTGAATGCGAACCATTTCAGTATACTCGTTTCAACCCAGATAGTTAGTAGCGATCCATTCTCCAACGTTTATAACTTTCGATTTCATTCAATTGAACCCCAAAACTTATGATTATTCCGTCAAGAAAATGAGGGTCGTTACAGATACTCTTCTCCTTAACTTTGTTTTGAGACCAGTATGGTTTAGGTTGGAGTAGGCTTGAGCTAGTCGGAGCTTATTTTCCCTAGTCGTGTCCTGGTTGTTTTTCCCGGGTTGATTTTGTTTAGGTTTGAGCATATTGTAGTTGGTGGTGTAAGCTTCCCGAGCTGCTGGAGACTCTTGTGGGTTTTGCTTGTTTTGTCCACCCTGCTAGTTGAACTGCCAGTTTGTGCTATCTGTTGTGTGGAGCGTGAATGAGTTGGAGATGTTATTTACTACCTGAGCTGATAGTGTAGGTGTACTTTCCTAAGCATCAACCTAAGTTAAGGTATTTGGTAAGCGATACCCGAGGTACGGATTTGGAACTGGTAGTTACAATTTTCATAGAGTATGTTTATGTGCTCTATGTTTTGATCTATGCAGTTACCTTTGTTGCTCTTGTCATGTGATTGTGGTTATTCTTATACATGTCATGGCATAGATCATGAACATTTGCATATTGAGCCTTGAGATTTTATTTCCAGCAGTTGTAATGATCCTTGGCTTGAGCCGTACTTTCATGGAGTAGCTTTGCGTATCATACTCCGAGGAGAGCACTGAGGACGCACGGGGTAGCTCCCGTCCCCTCATTTGTTGTGGCCTGAATAGGTGGTGGCGAGTGGTCATAGTGAACCTTCGTTTGTCGTCCCAGTCGAGCGGGTAGCTCCCGTCACCCTCGATGATGAGCCACATTATTTTCTGTTGGGACCACTCAGGTAGCTCACGAACTCTCGATGACGTTGCCACATGTTTCTGTTTACCGTTCCGTTTGGCCTCATATTTTTTTTGGTACCCGATGTTTCTTGTTACCATACATGCATTGCATAGCACATTGCATATATCATACATACTTCGCTTGATGTTTTACTTAGTTCCTCATGCTAAGGTTTGACCTTGGTTGTATGATTGCCATTACAGGATATCCACGTGGATCAGCTGTGCCCGATGGAGCATCAGCTAGTGGAGCCCCTTAGGCATTGGTCAATTGTCTCAATTGTATGTATTTGTGTAGATTATCGAGTCATTACCAGGGGATGCCCTGTGTAGTTGTGGATATCATATGATACTGGTTGTGTAGTACTTGTGTATGTGTGCATTTTGTAATTGTTTGGGAGATTGGATGTTATTTACTCTTTGAATATATGTTGAGTAGTTTAGATCTGTCTGTGGTTGTAAATAGTTTGAAAAATACTTTGAATATTTACTCCCAATTTGTATCCGGCCTAATAAAAATTTTTAACCCACTTTTACGCTTCCGCATTAATCTTTGTGTGCTTAATCGGTTATTATGAGCACCGCCAACTTATAGTCTTGTGGCCCGCCAATTTACAATCTTGTGGCCCGCCAATTTACAGTCTTGTGGATGCCAACCGACGGGTCAGGGTGCCTCGTCGAATGACTGGTTACGAGCATGTTAATGTCGGTCTTCGAGTCGGGGTGTCCCACCACTACTGGAATGAGGTAAGCTTGATCAAACGACTATGACTGATGACAGAAGAAAATTTTTGAGCCACACTCCATAAAATAAATTGACAAGTGATTAAAGGATTTTTGACGGATTTTATTTAATGACTTTTAATCGAAAAAAATTGAGGAAATGACTGTTACTTTCTTTAAAAATAATTCATGCAAGTGCATCTATTACTTATTATTCGTTATCCTCGGGTTTGCTTGTTGAGCCCCTAATATCACTAGTTTTCATTGGTGCAGGGGAGGTTGAGTAGGTGATGCTGGTGGATGAGGGCTCGACCGGAGTTGAGAGAGTATTTATCGATGGACACGCGTTTCCACACTGCAAATATTTCATAGTTGATTTTTTTATTTCTATTTTTGAGGGGAAATTTACTTGAGAAAAATTTCTGTGTTCTGGTCCCTAATTTCACATTGTGGCAGCGCCCGAACGAATCATATTTTTTGATTTTGTTTATTATTTTAGTTGTTGTATTTAAAAAATATTTCTACTCGCATTCTGTTTTAAAATACAACAAGAACGGGCGTCTCAGACTGACCTGATTCTGAACTGATAGCTCGTACTGATCTGATTCTAAGCTTCTCTGCTAATCTAATCTGGTATTATTCTAGTCTTGTTGAGATAAAATTTATAAGTTTTGGTGATAAAAAAAACAAAATAAGAACTGAACCTTCGTAATCAGATTTGGACAGTCATCGTGGTTAACAGCTGTGGCTCAGATCCGAAACCCTTGGAACAGTGTACTCAAATATCGGGTTGAAAGTTTTGTTTCAGAGACTATCAGATTTGATTCTTCAGTAAAGAGATGTTCAGATTTCAGTTATCGAGCTAAGTCTTCAGGAAGCCTATCAGATTTGATTATTCAGGAATATTTCAGTTGTCGTCAGACATTCATATTTGAGGGTCTTCAGAAGCTACGGTAACAGAACCAGGTATGTTTTTAAATTACACAGATTTGAGTTAAGAATTTCAGATGTGAATAGACGGAACAGGGTTCTTCAGGCATAGAGTTGAAAGTCAGTTTCACAAGAAGAGCAGTAGAGCTTTCAGATGTGACAGAGTGTTAGTAGGAAGATATATCAGACGTGGTAACCTTATGCGTAAGGACATTTCCCTTAGCCATTAAAAAAGCAGTATTCAGATGTGGAGTGCTACAACAGATGTGAGTTTCAAATCTCTTCAGTTGTCATCAGTCTGTTGAAGAAAATTACAACGGTCAAAATGGATTTTAAGGAAACAAGATCAAAGCTATCTTGAGTAAGACACGCATTACGCAAAATGATTGATACGCTGGCTACTCTATTTGGCAAGTAAAGTCAATCAAGCTTTGACAGCGCAGTTTACCTTGTGCATAGCGCTAATGGAGATTCGAAGAAGATATGCAGAAGGATTCAAACTACTGACCGTTGAGAATGAAGTGCATAAATAGTTGAAGTCTTCAAACGAAGAAGTAGTTCGTGAATCTTAAATCTCTCGCTCAAAGTTTATCTTGCATATTCTAATATTCTCAACTTCTTGGGATAATTCAGGCATAAAATATCCAAAGCACCAGTTGTCAAACTCTCGAAGAATATTCCAGTGCTCATTATTGTTTTATCTTCAAACCATTTACAGCACTCAAAACACTGTATTCATCGTATTACTTCTATTGAGTCTGTAACAAACTTGCTGTGTTAAGCAGTTCGAAAAATCAAAGTTGTTTGTAAATTCCGCAGTTGCATAGTTCACTTGGAGCGTGACTCGGTGACTGGGTGTAGACCGAAGCTGTGTGCATCAAATTATTCTAGTGGAACCTTCCTGAAAAGGAAGAAGGGGAGACGTAGGATTTTGACATCCAAACTTCCAGAAAAAAATCTCTGATCCTTATACTTTTACTTATCTCATTTATTTACTTTTAATGTTAACTGATTAATCGACTTATTTCCGCACATCCTCTGTTAGTCGAGAAATCATATTTGAAACTGAGATACCTTTACTGTTCACTGATTTGGTGTTAGACAACCCAGATACGATCATCCAGCCAAACAACGAAGCTGAACAGGAAGTAAATCCAATCGGATCTGATCTTCGATGGAATATAAATCATCCACCTGAGAGGTCATAGGTAACATTCAATCCCCTGTTCGCACACTAAGCCAGCTACTGCATGATCATTTTGATTCAGCATTCATCTCACATATAGAACCAAAACAGATAGATGAAGCCTTAGCAGACCCAAGCTGGGTAGATGCAATGTAAGAAGAACTAAATCAGTTTAAGCGAAATAATGTTTGGAAACTTGTACCTAGACCTTCTAATCATTCAATGATAGGAACTAGATGGATCTTTAGGAACAAATTGAATGAAGATGGAGTAGTAACATGGAACAAAGCTAGACTAGTTGCTCAGGGCTTTAGGCAAATGGAAGGAATAGATTTCGTTGAGACCTTCGCACCTGTAGCTCGAACTGAAGCCATTCGCATGTCTTAGCATTTGAAACTTGTACCTAGACCTTCTAATCATTCAATGATAGGAACTAGATGGATCTTTAGGAACAAATTGAATGAAGATGGAGTAGTAACATGGAACAAAGCTAGACTAGTTGCTCAGGGCTTTAGGCAAATGGAAGGAATAGATTTCGTTGAGACCTTCGCACCTGTAGCTCGACTAGAAGCCATTCGCATGTTCTTAGCATTTGTTGCATATAAAGACTTCAAAGTCTTTCAAATGGATGTTAAGAGTGCATTTCTTAATGGAATTCTATCTGAGGAAGTGTATGTTGCACAACCTCCTAGCTTCGTTGATCATACATATCCAAATCACATTTATAAATTGGATAAAGCTCTGTGTAGTTGAAGCAAGCACCCAGAGCTTGGTATGATACATTGTCTAAATTTCTTATTGAGCATGATTTCACGACAGGCACATTTGATAAGACTATTTAAATTTGTGAAATCTGATCATGTCCTGTTAGTTAAAATTTATGTTGATGATATCATATTTGGGTCAACTAACCCCAAACTATGCCAGAAATTTTCTAAGTTGACGCAGGAAAAATTTGAGATGAGCATGATGGGAGAGGTGACGTTCTTTCTATGACTTCAAGTGAGACAGCTTGACAATGGAATCTTCATTAATCAAGCCAAATACACGAAAAAACTGCTGAAGAAGTTTGGCATGGACAATTGTTCAGCAGCAGCAACTCCTATGAGCTCATCAATCAAATTGGACAAAGACGAAGCTGGATCTGCCATTGAGGTATCATTATATCACGGTATTATAGGTTCCCTGCTTTACCTAACTGCTAGCAGACCAGACATCATGTTTGATGTCTGTATGTGTGCTAGATTCCAAGCGGAGCCAAAGCAATCGCATTACATAGCTGTAAAGCGGATCTTAAAGTATTTAAAAGGAACTTCCAACGTGGGTCTTTGGTATCCCAAAGACTCAAACTTTCAACTAATCGGTTATAGTGATGCAGACTATGCAGGATGCAGGATTGATCGGCGAAGCACCAGTGGGACCCAATTCTTAGGAGATCGATTGATTTCCTGGTTCAGTAAGAAGCAGACCTCTATTACAACTTCCACAGCTGAAGCAGAGTACTTAGCAGCTGGAAGCTGTTGTGATCAGATTCTATGGATACAACACCAGCTAAAGGACTACAAAATTGATACTTCTGAAGCACCTATTCTCTGTGACAACACCAGTGCAATCGCGATCACTCAAAATCCAGTGCTGCATTCTAGAACAAAGCATATCGACATCAGGCATCACTTCATAAGAGATCATGTTCTTAAGAAGGACGTCCGGCTGGAGTATGTGTCAACTGATCAGCAAGTAGCTGACATCTTCACAAAGCCTCTATCAGACGCTAAGTTCTCTTATTTCAGAAATATTCTTGGTCTCTTAGAACTGCCTTGATTTGCCTATGTGCTAACAATTGCAGGTTGAATAGCTTGGATGTTTCTCAGATCTGAGTCTATTGTTCAGGGGGAACGTGAACTCGTCAGATTTTAGAAACTCTCATACTTGGAAGGACCTCAGCTTTAGGGGAACATCAGATCTGAATTGATAAGCATTGAGTCAGTTGAATGCATGAAATCTGAACCTACTCAGATTTGGAGCATATACAACTGATGCTTATAAGTGATCAGATCTGGTAGCCTCTGCTGAAATATAAATTTTTAAGGTCGTTACGTAATTTATAAAATGGCGCCTGTTTTTTTTACCATTTTACCCCCCCTGCGGTTAAAACTCAAAATGATTTTCAAAAATCTCTTCAAATATTGTCAAAAATTATTTCGAAAATCTTTCCAAAATCCTTATCGTGCCATCGGATGATTGACACGTGTTGTCATCATGCGAAACGTCACATCTACATGGTAACATGAACCGTTTCTTTTTCCGATTCACTTTCTCTATTTATATTACGGCGAGTTGTTCTCTCTAACCCTTACTTTGCAAAATTTACTACCTTGCTATCTTGTGCTCTTGTTTTTCCTTGGTTACCTTTGCAGAAAATCTATCGTTCGACATCTTCATCTCTTTTCAACCTATCAGAATGGCCTCTGCTTTGATCCACAACACCGTTCAAGTTTACTTCGCCTCAGTTCTAGGTATGGACCACGCAGGGATGGTCTCTATGTTCGAAGCCCTGGTGGCATCTGGCCTCTGTGGATTTTTGGGATGCTCCTCGGCCTTATTCAAAGCTGCTCTGGTGGAGTTCCTTCACAATGCCTCTGTCAGGGATGGTATAGTTGTAAGTACGGTACAAGGAAAACCAGTGGCTATTTCAGAGGAACTGTTTGCTAGCACTTTTGAGCTACCGATGGAGGGTCTGACTGATTTGCATGAAGTGTCTCAGGATCTTATTCTTGAAGCGAGGTGTTCCTTTTCTTATAGTGGTAAACTGACTAGTACATCCTGTAAGAAGAGGGAGATGGTGTTTGAGTTTAGGCTACTGAATGATATCCTGGCAAAGTCCGTTACTGTGAGGGTTGGGTCCTTTGATGCTGTGACCCATGAGAGGTTCTTAATGATGACGGCTATTTATGGGGGCGTGCCTGTAAACTGGGGAAGGTTGTTGTTTAAAATTTTCAAGGATATGGTGACTCCAGAGACGAGGCAAGCCAGGGGCTATGCGGTGCAGATATGTGTATTGTTGAAAAATGCCCCATGATTGGAACTGGGTGAATCAAAAGAGTTTCCTCCTCTGAAGATTCTCACCGCAAAAACTGTTGGCACGTCTCTTGCCAAAAGCAAGAAAATCTATGTTGTTGAGGATGAGCCAGTGGTGGAGAAACCTGAAGAGAAAAAGAAAGCAGTGTCTAAGAAGAGACCTGCTCCTACTGATGAAACACCTGTTATTAAGAGGAAGATGACAACCGGGAAAGATACACCAGCAGAAAATAAATTGGCGCTTGTTACAGTAGCGCAAGAAGCTGTACCTATCCAAATGGTACCAGCTGATACCCCTCCTGCTCTTAAACGCAAAACTTCAAAGAAGAGGTTGAGGCTGCCAGCAGGTTCTGATGATGAAATTGTTGAGCAAGAACCAGATGTGGTGGATGTTGTAGAGCACCCGAGGGAACAGAAAACCGCTGATGATGTGGATAAAATGAGGCTGCCAGCAGGTTCTGATGATGAAATTGTTGAGCAAGAACCAGATGTGGTGGATGTTGTAGAGCACCCGAGGGAACAGAAAACCGCTGATGATGTGGATAAAATTATTGATACAGTTATTAGTGAAACAGCGTAGATGGAAACAGATATGGAGGAACCATCGTTAACCAGATTTGATGATAGAGAATTTGGGGATACTGAGCACTCGAGTGCTATCAATGATGAGGATGATAATCTTGATGGAGCTGAAAATGAAATTTCTAGGACAATGGCATCTTTTACTGCACCGAAACAGCTTCCTCAAGAGCCTTTGAGATCTGGGGAGGATGACGACATGTCTGGGTTTAAGCAACCAAGTAAGATAATTGAGTCTGTCGAAACAGAGGAGACAAATATTGAACTAGTGGATACTGAGGAGTTGAGTCTGGCTAAGGATGTTGCGACCATGACAGAATCTGAGGACACAGGGTCCGTGAGCAAGGCTCTGGCACTCACTGTCTCTACCACACCTGATGAAGAGTTATTGTCCATTGAGGATATTCTGAAACAGATTCCAGCAGACGTGATGTTGCCTTCAGTATCTGCTGCAGAGATTACAAGAGTCAAATTCGCACGTAGCATTGAGATACCGGAAGTCCACGAAGGTGACTGGTACAAGGCCAGAGTTCCTCATATTGATATATATGACAAGGGGAAGGCGCCTCTTGTTGAGAATACAATAAAAGGGCACCCGGCCTGGGAGATGTTTAGTTTGATATGTGCAGATATAGACTTCCTTGTACAACTTCGTGAAAAGGTAATAGCAGATGTTGTCTCGTTCTTTCATTCCTTCAGTTTAAGTAAATTAGCAGATCTTGAGTTAGTAAAAGATATCATTGTCAAAGAGAAGCAGTTTTTAGCATGGGCAGAGACGGATTCATTGGAGACAGCTGTGAGGCGGCGGGAGTTACTATTGCCAAATACAGAGAGATTCTTCTGAGGAAATTCTTGGAGTCCCATCGCCAACACTTTCAAGCTGGTCAACCCTCGACAGCCATCGATCTTAAGATCATAGCCTTGCTCTCCAATGCTTACCTATTGGCATTCGAAACTTTACAAACACAGATGAGGATTCATGGGCTGAATTGGGAACGCATTTGCAGTTCAAGACTATTTGAAGGAGAAACCAGAGATCGTGGTGCAGTGATTGCACGATCAAATACTTCCACCAGGTCTCTGTGCTGGCTTCGAAACAAGACTGTGGTTGATGGGTCTTGGGTTATTCAAGAAGGCAACGACTTATGGCAGCGCCTGCCCAAATGAACTGTCTCTCTCGAGATAGAATTGTCACCACAGAGGCAATTCGATGATACTCTTGCCCCCGTGAGTGAATTTTTCAAAGTGCTTCACAAACACTGGGCTGATGTTTGTATAGAAGTTGTACAGTTTTCTATAGTTGGTAGTTTGCAACCAGTTAGATCACACAATTTTTGTAGAGATATAGTAGCAATAAATACAGTGATAGATGTCGCAGCTTTTGTTGGTGTTTTTCGCAGAGGTACAGATGTACATATGATTCTTTCATATTCGAGCTCTTCTAGTTCTGGGTCCGCTCATCGAGATGCCGTTTTTGCTAGTGTCTCTCAGCGTCCCCTGGATACAGATTTGATTTCACCAAATCCCAGTATTACGGATTCTCGTATATTCTTCACTATAGATGACACTCCCATGGGGGTCGACCAGATTTTGATGCCTACTGCTGTTACCCCGCAGGATTCACAGAGCCATTGGCACAGCTCCACGCTTTAGTCAATCAGATTTCAGCTGAGCGTGTGCAGACAAGGGCTGACTCAGAAAAACTCAAGGATATGCTTTTGCTGGAAATTTGAAGCCTTGAGAAGAGGGTTACTGAGATGTTGGAACAACAGGACAGCCTCCATAGAGGTCTGTTTAACAATATGCGACAGGAAATTCAGAATCAGAAGTCCGCTCTGTCGCTGAACATTTTGGCTTCTCAACGAAAGCTCATCACTCAGCAGGATGTCGTAGCCACAGGACTAGATGATATTCGAAAGGATGTTGATGAAACCAAAGCTGCCCTCTCGAATGCTTTACTGGAATTCCATGCGCACGCACAGGAAAATTATAATAACCTTTCCTCTCAATTGGGTGAACTTGTTGCCTACATCAACCGAGGTGGTAATGACAAAAAGGGGGAAGATGGGAGTAGCAGCCGCGGAACACAGTCACCTCCGAATGATCGTGGAGGCGGACCTGGTTCTGGTAACGGAGACAGTAGGAGCGGTTCTTCAGGTAGAATATTCTACAGAAGTGGTGGATATCACAGAGGGTCAGGAAGAGCTGGATACTGGCTAGGGAAGAAATAGATTTCTTTTCAGTACCTTGTACAAAACTTTTGTACTTTGCTTCGTGTTGAATATATAGCAGACATGGAGCAATCTACTCTTGTTTATTTAAGTCAAAGGCTGCTAAGTTTGTCATCACCAAAAAGGGGTAAATTGTTAAGATAAAATTTATAAGTTTTGGTGATAACAAAAACAAAATAAGAACTGAACCTTCGTAATCAGATTTGGACAGTCATCGTGGTTAACAGCTATGGCTCAGATCCGAAACCCTTGGAACAGTGTACTCAGATATCGGGTTGAAATTTTTGTTTCAGAGACTATCAGATTTGATTCTTCAGTAAAGAGATGTTCAGATTTCAGTTATCGAGCTAAGTCTTCAGGAAGCCTATCAGATTTGATTATTCAGGAATTGTCGTCAGACATTCAGATTTTAGGGTCTTCAGAAGCTACGTTAACAGAACCAGGTATGTTTTTAAATTACACAGATTTGAGTTAAGCATTTCAGATGTGAATAGACGGAACAGGGTTCTTCAGGCTTAGAGTTGAAAGTCAGTTTCACAAGAAGAGCAGTAGAGCTTTCAGATGTGACAGAGTGTTAGTAGAAGGTATATCAGACGTGGTAACCTTATGCGTAAGGACATTTCCCTTAGCCATTCACAAAAGGAAAGAAAGGAGTATTCAGATGTGGAGTGCTACAACATATGTGAGTTTCAAATATCTTCAGTTGTCATCAGTCTGTTGAAGAAAATTACAACGGTCAAAATGGAATTAAGGAAACAAGATCAAAGCTATCTTGAGTAAGACACGCATTACGCAAAATGATTGATACGCTGGCTACTCTATTTGGCAAGTTAAGTCAATCAAGCTTTGACAGCGCAGTTACCTTGTTCATAACGCTAATGGAGATTCGAAGAAGATATGCTGAAGGATTCAAACTACTGACCGTTGAGAATGAAGAGCATAAATAGTTGAAGTCTTCAAACGAAGAAGTAGTTCGTGAATCTTAAATCTCTCGCTCAAAGTTTATGTTGCATATTCTAAAACTCTCAACTTCTGGGATAATTCAGGCATAAAATATCCAAAGCCCCAGTTGTCAAACTCTCGAAGAATATTCCAGTGCTCATTATTTTTTTATCTTCGAACCATTTACAGCACTCAAAACACTGTATTCATCGTATTACTTCTATTGAGTCTGTAACAAACTTGTTGTGTTAAGCAGTTCGAAAAATCAAAGTTGTTTGTAAATTGCGCAGTTGCATCTGCGTGTAGTTGGTGATTGCTAGGAGTTCACTTGGAGCGTGGCTCGATGACTGAGTGTAGACAGAAGTTGTGTGCATCAAATTCTTCTAGTGAAACCTTCCTGAAAAGGAAGAAGGGGAGACGTAGGATTTTGACATCCGAACTTTCAGAAACAAATCTCTGATCCTTATACTTTTACTTATCGCATTTTACTTTTACTCTTCACTGATTAATCGACTTATTTCCACACATCCTCTGTTAGTCGAGAAATCAGATTTGAAACTGAGATACCTCAGATTTGGTAACACAAATCTGAGTTAAGGAAGGCGCTTGTAAAACTGTTTTTAAAGGTTTCGAAAAATAAAAATCCAAGGAGTTCATTCAACCCCCCTTCTGAACTCCAAGGCCTATTTTCGATCCTAATTGATCCTATCAAGTCTGTTGACTAAGCTTGTTTTGTTCTGATCTATTTCCATTCAATTTGTTCTGATCTGATTTGAGTTATCCAAACTCAACTAAACTATAATATGATCTGAGTTGTCAAAGCTTAATTAAGCCCTAATCTTATTTAAAACTCAAACAATTTAATTATATTTGATCTGATATGATCTGCTCAATTTCAAAACCTTTGCTATCACCTGAATTTAAAATTCGTATAGTAACAAGGGCACCTTCACCAAACCAAATCTCGAAAAAGGAAAAAAGGAATGAAATTATATCACAATTGGTCAATTTTCCACCTGGCCAAAATCCATTCACAATGACACTTGTCTAAATAATTAGAAAGATTTTTATCAACAGCATTATAAGTAAAAATTAAGAATTTCCTAAACTTCTAATATTACATAACATATATATATATATATAAAATTCGTATAGTAACAAGGGCACCTTCACCAAACCAAATCTCGAAAAAGGAAAAAAGGAATGAAATTATATCACAATTGGTCAATTTTCCACCTGGCCAAAATCCATTCACAATGACACTTGTCTAAATAATTAGAAAGATTTTTATCAACAGCATTATAAGTAAAAATTAAGAATTTCCTAAACTTCTAATATTACATAACATA